>JANTPZ010093736.1:0-14935 GCA_025593235.1 Vachellia pachyceras | reverse complement strand
ATTGCCTTTTGGATTCCAAATCAGATCTCATCCCACCCCCATTCCCATTCATAGCATCAATTTTAGTTACCTTGCTATTATTGGCCACCTCCAATTCTACATTTTTCTCTTCCATTGTAGATTTTACTTTCTTTGATTCTGAATATGAAACCCGCAACATTGTCGTCATCAAGTCAGCAGCTGGCTCCACTTTCTCCTAATAAATTGCATGCTCTGACACAGCCCCATCTTCACCATCACTCTCTTTAGACTCTGATGACAATGATGGACTATAAGTTGAAGCAGAGGAGGTTGATGTCTGATCCTGATCCCTCCGTAAGTTTCTAAGGTGTAAATTCCCCAATTTCTGCAACTTCTCTTCACTCTCATCAATTTTCTTGCGCCTCTTTCGAGATGCACTCCAACCCTCTTCTTCATCTTCCTTGTCATCTTCTGAGGTGTCATCCTTAAATGCAAAAGTACTAGAATTTTTGTTCAATTGCTTGTTCCCAAGCTTAAATGACTCCAACACTTGAACAGCTCGAGTCAAAATTTACTGCTTTGTTCGCCGATAATCAGGGTAATTTGAGCGAAGATGGCTCACAATTTCATCAAGAGTTGAATAACTAGATTTGCATGACTCACCTCGACGGCAAAGAGTTATATGATTTCTACCCATCGTCATGTCATGACTTTGTGAAGCGCTAAATCACCCCTCCTTGATAGTTTCTCTAATCTGCCTCTGAAATCAATTTTTTTTTTGAAGAAACCAGTATTCACTGCAATCAGAGGAGTAAATGATCCACAGTTCATAGGTTTGACCATAATTGAATTGATGGCAGTAATGTATAAAGATTAAATTCTCACATAAGTAATAACAAGAACCAAATTTTATAAATCCTATAAGCTGAATATGACTTAATATTCAAATCCAAACATCATATGTCATATCCACTACAACATCTACAATCACATATTAATGTGCCTGTTTGGGAAGCCATTTTTTCAAACGGTGCACGTAAGTCGAGATAAAACCATCTCGAAATCTGTAAAAACCATCTCGAAATTCATAAAAACCATCTTGAAATCCGTAAAACCATCTCGAAATTCTCAAAATACCTCAAAATCTGCAAAATCCATTTTTCCAACAGAGTTCCCAAACAAGCACATTGAACTTAGAGTAGTTACCGATTCTATGTGGGGTGTGACAATTTGATTCTATCATACAGAAAGGGTAACCAAGAATTTTGACAGTCTAAGAATATAACTCAAGCAATATGGTAATTTCAAATATCAACTAACAGAAAGGTACTATGGTCAAGAAGGTGCACTTTGAGTAGGTAATTCCAAACCTTGATTTTAGTAAATAATTGCCAAAAAGTGAATGTTTTTCCAAAAGCACTTTTGCACTCAAAACAATTGTTTGAATTTTTAAAACTATGGTTTTTAAAAATCAAGTGTTTTTTTTCTCGAGTGGTTGGTCGTGATTGTGATTATTGTGCATATTTAGAAAGAACTTCTTCCCAACGGTATACACAAGCCAAGACAGAGCCATTTTAAAATCCGTAAAAATCATCTTGAAATCCATAAAAACTATATCGAAATCTATGAAATCATTTTGGATTACGTAAATTCTTTTCGGAATTCATAAACTCATTTCTCCCAACAGATTCTCAAACACATAAGTTATAAAACATCCTCAATGGAAAATACCCTCCTCTTTTCTTCTCTCCTCTTTCCCCATTTCTTCAAAGAGCAGCTTCAGCTTCTAGAGAAACAATCCATCACTGCCAATCTCCTTGCCTTCAAAAAGAACGAAAACATAGCTTTTTTACGATTTGCTTGGGAGTGAATTTGCTTCTCAATGCAGATATTAAAAAAAATAATGGATTTAAATAGAAAAGCTCGGTCTTAAAAATGAAGGATATATTATTGCGCATGTAAAAAATACTTTTTTTTTAAACTTCGATTGTTTTCTTGGGATGAAAAATTTCCTATGCGTATTTGTTCGTGTGTGGTCACAGAATTTGCCTCTCTGAATGGTTGTAATGGGTTACTTCGTGGATGATAAACCACAATTCAATGCTCAGAATGAAGTCTAGACAAAGCACACGATCATGTTCATAGCCAATACAGTGATAATTGATAACAACTGGAGAATGAAGTTGGTACATCTTATAAATACAAACCCTGATTCGTTATATTATTTCATCGTATTACGAGGGATTAAACTTTTCTTCTAACTCAATCCGCGTAGCTACCTACCACAAAGTTGGGTTACCCAACATTCTTCAAATCACATGGAAATAATGGATCATGGTAATGTATGGTTAACATTTATGATATTCTTTTCACCAAAAAAAAAATCATTTATGATATCCTTAACCTAATGGGTTGAGTCTAATGAAAACATTTAGTTTTTTATAACGTGATGAATCAGGATCCGAGTTTCAAATGTGTTTGATAGTGTCATTAAAAAAAAGATGCATGTATGACAACCCTGAGTGGCATGGGCTGAAAGCCCTTGTTCCAAATGGGCTTATGTTATCCTGGCTCAATCCAATTATATAGGGACGTATGTTACATATATGGGCTTGATCCAATTTAAAAAATCAAGGGAGATTTAGCCTCAGGTCCCAAATAAGCAAAATATTTAAGGAATGGTCCCATGTAGAAAAATATTTAATGAGAGGTCCCATTGACAACATGAGGTGTTGTCAACACAACACATGGAGTTGTCAATACAAGGACCTCATGTTGTCAATGTCACCTCTCATTAAATATTTTTCTCCATGGGACCATTCCTTAAATATTTTGCTTATTTGGGACCTGAGGTTAAATCTCCCAAAAATCAAAGCTCTGTGTGATCCTTTTTTTGGTGTATAAGGCTAAGTGATCCTTGATACAATTTTTTTAGGATAAAGTATACTTTTAGTCCTTTATGTTTGCGACATGTTTCACTTTAATTCTTTAAGTTTAAAAAGTGCACTTTCAGTCTTTCAAACTTAAGCCGTTAGTTTCTCTTAATAGAAATTGCTGACTCATCAAACTTAACGCCTCTATTTTAATTTTTTTTTATTGTTACAAAAGTTAGAATACCAAATTTATTATATTATTTAATAAAAATTAAATTGTGAGTATGCTTTATCAATGTTTTATTGCACAATCATCAATTAAATTTAATAAGTCAGCAATTTTCGTTAAGAAAGACTAACGGTGTTAAGTTTGAGGGACTGAAAGTACACTTTTTAAGTTTAAATGACTAAAATGAAACCTGACGCAGACATAAAGGACTAAAAGTATACTTTAACATTTTTTCCATATATATGTATATATTAAATTATTAGGATATATAACCAAATTTGAGACATAATTAAATTATATTTTGTCTGAAAATTTTATAATAGTTTAACCATATAAAATTTATGGCCAAATTACCATGTTTTCCCTTGAAATTTATGACATGTCTTAGATGTTTCTGCGTGAAAAACTAATTCAAGCATCTGAAAATTAAAAAACTGAGTCGCTTAAGAATAGGAATATTTTCGCCACAATATTTTCAAATATTCCCTTATGACTTAGATGGAAGGAGGGAAAATGATTTTCTGGTCAAATCTGAATTTTATGACAACATTACTAATTTTTTTTTAAAAATATTATACATAATAATATGTTGGAATATAACATAAGGATGTCTCTCAACAAGAGTATATAACATGCTATACTTTTATAATGAAAACTAATAAATATTAATTTATTATACAGTATATATAAAAAAAGATAATGAATGGGACAAAAGCACAAGGAAGAGGATGGATTAGTTGGGGAAAAGATTAACACAAGTTATGTTTTGTTGCTATTTGTGATTGATTGGGAATTAATGATTTATAATGGAGTGTGAGTGGACATTAAATTAACATAAGGTTAGTGGGGCTCAAAAGCTAGTCCCACTATCAATTATTACTAAAATAGCCTTCTTCTTTGTGTTAATTACGTCCATACGCTATTTCAGGCTAAAACAACTACAATACATACCAATATATTGTACTTATTTGGAAACATTTAACTCTCACCCAAAAATACACTTAACAGTATTTTTCTGTAAAACGAGATAATCTCCTTCACATATTTACCTTAACTTGCGTAAAAATACTTCTCTACCACGTTACCAAACGAGCACATTACCTGAAGATTTAGGGCTCGTTTAAAAGTCATTTTGAGAATAGATTTCGAGATAAAATTTAGGTTTGGAGAATAATTTTTACCGATTCTGATGCAAAATCTAGGTTTTGAAAATGTAATTTTTTTGAGAAGTTTTGGCTTTTAGGATTCCAAGGAAAAAGTAAATAGGGAAGAGGAAAGATAAAGTAGAAAAGAAAAAATTTATTAGAAGAGGGTATGATTTGACAAGAAAATAGCTTTTCAAAACCTATGTTTCAAACTAAGCTTTTGCATACAAAATAACTTTTCTGAAAAATGTGAATACTTTGACAAAAGCTAAGTTTTTGAAACTAAATCTAGGCTCTTGAAGGTGAAACCAAACAAGCTCTTAGAATGTTTCTGTTGATTATAAACCTAAAGCATCAATTTTTTTATTATAAATATAAAATTTCAATTTATTTTATCTCATAAAATTATAATTTATTTCTTAAAATATCTTTATTAAATGCAGAGAGTAAAGGGATTTCCATTAATGGATAGTTAAAATGCATATGATTAGAAATTGAATTCTAATGAAATTGAAACACATTTGTTACAAATATTCAACTTGACTTAATTTTTTAATATCTGTAAATTCATTATCTAACTCTTATATAAAAAATTAAAATGAATATTTTACCAAAAAAAGACTAAAAGGAAAATTAATTATGTAACATATACCTAAAAGCTAAAACCCACGCACAAGCACATATAGATCCTACCATGTATCTTTCATTAGTTGCCGCCCGTTGAGGAGCTCAATTTTTAAATATCTTATATTTGCACTCACTCAAGCACCTCAATTTCTGGATATATTTGCACAGCAAATCTTGTAATAAGGATTTCTCAGCAATTTTTTCAAATATAATTGATTAAAAAAAACAAAACGTGAAGCAAATTAAAATAGGGGTCCCAAGCCTCATGTTTCGTACACGTACTTTTATATTATTATTTTCTATCCTTAAAATAATAGCTAATTCGTTTTTTAGATATTAAAGAAATTGAATACACTATTTAAAATATGTATTTATGTATATAATTAGATTATATTATATCAATTCATGAGTTTGATAAATTAATTTTAAAAAAAATGATGAATATAAATATTTTTAAATAAGATATTTAATTTTCTTAATCTTCCCAATAAAAATCAACTTACCCTTCCATTAAGTATCGGGAAACAGAAATATTCAAAACCTATAAGTAAAAGGGTGTTTTGTCCCACAATTAACAATGACAAAGTATCACGGATGAGGGTTAAATATTGTGGAATAGACTAAAAGATGTATTTATATTTATTTTTTAGATGAAAAGATGTATTTATATTTAATATTCTTCGTAAAGGTTACTTTCAATAAAAAAAAGGTAAAAACAGTACCAATCATTTACTTGTCATTGTGCTCCCTCCTCGTTTTCCACACCCATAACCTAACCTCAAGAATTATTGGCAAAGGCAACCCAAGAGTGGCCTGTTTTGTCTGATGGAAATGACGTGGAACATGGGACAAAATGAATGGGGACGGAAATCAGGCAAGGTTCAGTTCTCGGTCATATGATGTGGACGATGCCCCATTCTTTTTCAGCATTGTTGCCTGACCAAGCAACAACACAAAATATTACTTTTATGTCTTTCTTTTTTTTTTTTGCCGAATACTTTTATGTCTTTCATATAACATTTAATTTATAATATATTTATCTAATTTTATTTATAAGGTTCTCTCAATATATTTCACACTAAAAAATTAAACCTTTTTAACTTTATTTTATAATTCAACAACTTCTTAATTTTACCCCTATTTAATATTCATTAAAATACATCATAATAAAGTCACACATAATAAATGAAAGGTAAAATTTTACTATAAAAATTTTAATGAATTTTCTTACATTCAAATAAAACATTATTTCTCTGCCTTATGCATAGGATTGGAGGGGGTAATGTGCATTATAAAT
This sequence comes from Vachellia pachyceras, assembly GCA_025593235.1. Classification (NCBI taxonomy): domain Eukaryota; kingdom Viridiplantae; phylum Streptophyta; class Magnoliopsida; order Fabales; family Fabaceae; genus Vachellia; species Vachellia pachyceras. The sequence goes on along the minus strand of JANTPZ010093736.1, from coordinate 8,803 downwards.
TACATATGATATTTAAGACATGCTATCTGCTGTCTATTCTTCTGATTCAATTTATAAGAAGTATTTTGGAAAAAAAATATGGGTCTTTTTTTCATAAATGTTTTGATATTTTCAATGACTATTAAATACTTTTTCTAAATACTTATAATCTTATTTCTAATAACTTTACTTTAAAATTCAATAACTTTACAGCTTTATCTCTAATTAACATCCACTATAATATTTGAGAGTAAAATCAACATATAATAAATGAGATGTAAAATTATATATTTACATAAAAAATTCAATGATATAACTTATTGATAAAATATAAAACATTATCTCTTTTCCCTGTGAATAAAAAAGGAGGAATATATCCATATTAAATAAGCGAACTGAGAGATACTAAAAATTATATGATAATAGATTTAGCGTGATTAATAAGGATAATATTAAATATTTGATAAATTTAACCTTTTCAACTAAATCAATCTATCACTGCCGTTATTTTTTCGGTTGAATCACAACATTTATTTATATCTGTTTATTTTTCTCACTAGAAAAACGAGCCGTTTGGAAGTCCAGTCCAAGTCTGAGATCATTGCTAATCGTCCATGCATTCGAAGTTGTGGACCACCAATCATATTTTTCTTTTGTCCATTTTATTTCATTTCCAATTTTTTTATTATATATACACTCTGCCAATTAAAAAAAATGGTGGAGCACAAATCATTTTGCTGTCTATGTCCCTCCTTATCAATTTTCCCTTCCATTTTTTTTTTTAACAAGGGCAGGTTTTGTCTCAAAGAAAAAGACAATTACAAATGGGCGAAAATGAAAGGGGACGGAAAGCAGGGAAGGTACAGTTTCTGGATGATGCGGATGCCAACGAGGCAGGATATGCTTTTATAAAGTACTACTAATTTATTCATACATCGATGACTACTTTTAACATTTAAAACTCGTTCATGAGCTTGTTTGGTTGTTGATTGAAAAATAGCTTTTATAGATTCTGAGGTAAGATTTAAGTTTTGGAGAATAGATTTTACAGATTCCGAGGTAAAATCTAGGTTTTAAAAAGTGATTTATGTTTGGGAAGTTATTAGCTTTTAAGGATTCCGATTAAAAAAAGTGGGTAGGAAAGATGAAAGTAAGAAAGAGAAAGAGAGAACAATTAGGAAAAAGGAAAAAGTATGAAAGAGAAAACCTAGGTTTTGTAATCAAAATAGCTTTTGGGAAAAAAATTTTATTTGGACAAAACCTAGGTTTTGCCAAACAAGCCCTAAAAGGTTTAAGAACCGGTTTGAGGTGATTTTAAAAGAAATTCACAATCAGATCCCAAATAGAAGAATTAATGAATAAAATATTCTAATGCTTCACAAAATTACAATCAGGTCCCAAAAGTAACTACTGAAGTTGTCACTAGCAACCTTACCGACCTCCATTAACAACTTCAGCAGCTACTCATCATGAGACCTTGTTGTAAGAAATAATGATGTTTTGTTTAAGAAATTTAAAGCAATTTTTCATTTTTATCATAAATTAATTATATATATCCACATCTTTTTTTCATATATTCTCTCTAATCTCTTTTTCCACTCATAATCTTCATAGACATGATAATTTGAAAAAAAAAATCATGTCTCTTACGCATTTATCGTTTTTAATTAATTTTAATCAACAATTGTTTCTTATAAAAAAAATATGGGGTAGGCCTCTTTGAATGAATTTGGTTGGGGCATTATCCTTTGCAAAGGCAAAAAGATGAGGAACTAAATTTTGTCCTGTTGGCGCTATTGCTTCTTCCTCTTCTTTTATCATGTGTGGACCCCATAAGGTTACCTCAAAAGATTATATTCTTATGATTAAATATAATACTTCAATCGTAATCCAATAAATCAGGTCTTATAATTAAAATCAAAGAAACTATATTTGAATGAAGGTTGAATAAAGGAAAATTCATCATGATCATAACTATTCAAGGTTAGCCAGGGTACGACAGGATGTGGATAGAGGTTAAAGATGTAAATTTATTAATATATATAAATAAAAATTAATTAACTTTCGTTATCAGTTGGATGTACTCATTATGTCTAGTCATTAAAAAAATTGACAATGGCCTGGCACATGGAATATTTTTTTTTGAATGGTTTACAGGGTAAGCCATCTTTTAAGCGGATAACGGTTTCAAATTAATCTGGATTGCCTGTGGTAGGACCCTAAAGATGGTTAGGCTACCATGAAGTTTTAAAGCTGCTGTATTTCTACGGCTCGAACTCGAGACACGTGATTAAACTAGAACGACTCTTTACCAGTTGATCTAAACCCCCGGTGGTACACGGAATTTATTGCAGAGATCTTGTCATGCACATCTGGATCCATCGGCAACATATGAACGACGCGTGCCGTGATCCTATGGGATCGCAGCTCCAAGACTCCTTTCTGTCTTGTCTGGCTCCAATTGACAAAAATACCCCTGACTCTATCCCCCTCTAATATATCATTTTTTTCTAAGAAAATATTTAAGTGAATCATATGCTTCTCGAATGGTCAAAATGTTAGAGTAGTTTTGTGACTTTCAAACAATTCTTTAGAGGGCTAATAATCTTTGTAATTTATTGTTATGAAAACTATAATAAATAGGAGATTATGACTCCCACCTCAGGTGAATTTCCTTGAAAGAAAGGCTTCGTAACATATTAGTTTTTTCAATTTCAATAATTAACTTCTAATAAGATGTAATCATTCCAAAGATTTATGCTTGTTAAAATGTATTTTCATTAAAAGACAACCAACTGAAGAGAGATATATGTGAAGGGTCGTCATAAAGTAAAGCCGTTGGAACGTTGGTCTGTCAATAAGAGAGGGCTACCTATTGGTTGTTGGAGGAGACTTTTTTTTTTGTTTTTTTTTTAAATTTTTGATTAGATGACACTTTCTTACAGGGGGTGCTAAATTATGAATGAGAATTATTACTATCATGCATGTTTACAATGAGATTTATTACTATCTAATTACAGAGACACTACTGTGATTTTAGTAACTTTACATTGTAATTTTGGTACTTAAACTAATAATAATTTTGGTACTTTCTAGCATTTTGGTCCTTATACATTTAGAAAATGATATTTATACATTATCCAATTTTTAAAAGATGATCCATTTAATATCGCTTTTTGCATAATTTAAAAAAAAAGATTATTTGCACAGAAAATCATAATATTTTGTTCATATAAAAAAATATCATCATATATCAATAGAATGATAAACAGACGATCGAATAATAAAAGTTATCTGCATAAAATTAGAACACTCAATGTGATTTTTTTTGTTTGATTTTTTTAGCAATTTTTTAAATATTTTTACTTGAATTTTTTGCTGTATAATAAAGTTTATAACAAATTACAGTTTTCACAACTTATACATGAAAAATGTGATTACAGTTTTTGGTAATTTTTATCTTTTTCCATTTGAAAATAATATAGGAATTGTTCTATGTGTGTTCATGAGCTCACCTTACACTCTTCCATTCAAGCTACCATTCTCTCTCCATGTTTAGCATGCAAAAATACAATATTTAGCTTTTTGTCTACGGTAACTTTTCAGATAAAAGCATATCCCCATGAAACGCTGTACCAGACACTCATTTTTCATCAGAAGCAATGTTTTCACTTTACACCGTGACTTTTTCCTTCTCAACGCTGCACCAAACACACACAATGGGAGCTGATAAAAGATATGCATGTTGTGTGTATATAGACAAATTAAACCAACTTGATTCTGATCTTAGATTGATTTTCTTAATTCTAATGATACCAATAAAAACAATTTAATGAAAATGGTCCATACCTTACGTATGCAGTGACATCTTATTGTCTGAATCATCCACATTTTAAAAGTTGAGCCAAACATTAGATCATAAAGGCAAGCGAATTTCGGTTTTCATGATATATAACTGATTATTAGATCGATGATTTAAGTGTCCATTTGAATTAACGGTGGAAATTTTTTAACGTAATTTACGTTCTACAAAGTCAGTATATGAGAATAATTTTATTTCGATTTACGTGAACGTAATTGTAATGTTTATCTATCAAATCATCCCATCTCCATGTTCTGTCATTCATGAAAACATGGATGTTTGTCATAACGCTACATAATGACATCAATTGTAAATTAAGATAAAATTCTTCTCATATATTTATCATATAGATCGTAAATATTTTTAGAAAAGCAGCTTTTACGGTGGATCCAAATAGATTTAGTGCTAAATTGCATTCATCCTTTGCTTTTTATTTCTTCTACTTCTGTTACTAGTAGTAGCTTTATCAATTCTTTATTCCATGGTTCAAATAAAATAAAATGATGGATCCCATATATTAAACAAAATTTAAGAAATAAGTTCAAGATATTCTATATGAAACTAACCATTAAATCGGGCAAGATATATAGCACATTGTTTTATCCTCAACTTGTGTGTTTCTTATAAAAAGCAATTTATTGGGTGAGTAATATAATATTAAGTTTTACCAAAAAAAAAGGAACTATTCCATAAAAATGTCGTGAAAATATCAAAATTCCAAATTAGTTTTTTTAACTACATTTCCTTAATTATTTACTACTACACTTCATTAGTAAATAACAGCATGTCTCGCTAGGGGTTATATATTATCGATTTGAAGTTTTTAAAATTTTGAAAGTATTTAACTGAAATTTTTTTTTCCCAGCGTTAAAAGCTCGTCAACATCAAAACAAAATTCAAGACTCAGAAAGTTATGAAAATGACTTCTAAAGTTTCTACTTGCCAATTATTGAAACACGAATTATTCTTATTTATTTGTTATATAGATTATTATATTTAAATATATTATACTTTAATTTAAGTATAGTTATTTGCGAGTTGGTGTCATCCGTCTCCATCTTACATTATTTGGCTGTTAAGAGGCAATACACTCAATATATTAAATAATAGAACTCATGCTGCATGTTTAAGGACATATCATGTAGAAATACTCAAATTTAATATTAGCACGTCTTAATATAAAAACCAATCATTTTTTTAAAAGATTAATGCAATTAAATATATTGCTTAAAATTATTTATTTATTTATATGTATCACTAAATTATACTACATATATAGATTCTTAATATATAAAAGGATCAATTGAATTTTTTAGGAGATTAATAATACAAAACATGATTTATATTCATTAACTATTTGTTATTAATTTAAATCAAAAGGATTAAAGTGGTTTAGGGCTTGTTTGCCTCCTATTCCTGAAATCTATGTTTATTTCAAAACCTAGGTTTTATCCCAAAACTTAGGTTTTGTCCAAGCATAAAAATTTTTCTGAAAAGCTATTTTAGTTACAAAACCTCGGTTTTGAAACATAGATTTTCTTTTTCATACTTTTTCCTCTTTTTTCTCTTTCTTCTCTCCTAATTTTTTTTCTTCTCTCTCTTTTCTCTTTCCTATCTTTCTTTCTTTCTCTTTCATCTTTCCTACTTTTTCTCTTTTCTCTTTCTTCTTTTCTACTTTTCATTCTTTCGCTTTCCTCTTTTCTATCTACTTTTTCTCATAATCCGTAAAAGCTAATAACTTCCTAGACATAAATCACTTTTCAAAACCTAGATTTTATCTCGAAATCTGTAAAAGCTATTTTCCAAAATATATTCTTCAAAACTTAAGTTTTGCCTCGGAATCTGTAAAAACTATTTTCAAAATAGCTTCCAAATAAGTCCTTGCCCTTCACTTCTTCCATTATATTATCATTTTTATCATTAAAAAATATAAATTTTTTCATTAAATCATTTTCTATTTCAATGTGTATCAAATATACCAACAATTAACATTTTTTCGTTCCCTTTATTTTCATTTTCTTCCATTCCCTTTAATTGCAATTAAGGGCTTGTTTGGATGTAAGGTTGAAAATAATTTTTACAGATTCCGAGGCAAAACCTAGGTTTTGGAAAATAGCTTTTATAGATTCTGAGGCAAAACCTAGGTTTTGAAAAGTGATTTATGTTTGGGAAATTATTAGCTTTTACGGATTCCGAGACAAAAAAGTGGGTAGGAAAGAGGAAAATAAGAAAGAGAAAGAGAGAAAAAGTAAGAAAGATGAAAGAGGAAAAAGTAGGAAAGAGAAAACCTAGATTTCAAACTGAGGTTTTGTAACCAAAATAGTTTTTGGGAAAAAAATTTTTGCTTGGACAAAATCTCGGTTTTGAGGTAAAACCTAGGTTTTGAAACCAAACATAGGTTTAAAAAGTGGTTGACAAACAAGCCCTAATTCTTTCCGCTAAACCGGCCCTTAATGTTAGTGTTTAATGACGTAACTTTCAGATAGAATTCACCTCATTAACTTTGTTGTATTGGTTTAATTAAAATTAAATCAACTTGACTAGTGATTATGTATCGATGTAAGGAGAGAACTTGATACGGATGAACCTCGGATATTAAAGGATTGATCAACTAAAATCTAGAGGAATTTATCATTAGATCCTTAGTTATAAAATGTTCCACAAAAGTTGATCAGAGTTTTACAACCCAATTGATCAATTTTTTTTTGGTCAAAACCCAATTGATCAATTAAAACTTGAAAAGAACTCGTCTTTAGACCTTTAATTATAAAAGGCTTCACAATAGTTGATTACTTTCTTATGACCCAACCGTATTATATCCCGAAGATAAACCACAAGTTAAAATTCATCAAGGAAAAACTTCTAATTCATTTTATTCCTAAAATAACTGAATACAATGTGTTCCTTGAATGAAAAATTTACTAGCTCTAATATGACTCAAAATATTAAAAAGATATATTGTCATCTACTTAAATTAAATCAAAGATATTTATATTAAATAATATCCTTGAGATCACTATATAATTACAATAATACTCTAAAAGATAAACTACTAATATATCCTAAAGATTGTTAAGATGATTCAAACATTTAAAAGATAGATCAGATCTTTTTAATAATCTACTAAACGCAAGATGATATTTTTTAAAATAATAAAATTACATAAAAATTAAAAACATGAGGTAGTAATAAAAGATGATCATTCAGTGTTTTAAGAACCATGTTGCTTCAAATCTTTTTTAAGAACCTACATTTGAAAAATTACATGTTTATCTCATATCCTTCTGTTCCTTATGCCCTATTACAAGAAGGAACTACTTAATCCTTAATACTATGAATTATTTGGAGAGTCATCAATATTTATTTATCAATTTTATTCTAATAGATAATGTTTAAACATGATTCTTCCTATGTTTTTCTCTCTTCTCAATGTCCCGTTAATAAGGATAGAATTGAATTTTTTAATTCAAGATAATTAAAATGCATGCGTTAAACCTGTGAGAATGTGAGAATTAGTTGAAAATTAAATACAACAAAGATGAGAAAAGTACCAAAACGTGAAAGAATGGATCAATAAATATTAATTTAGTTGCTAGCCACAAGGTCGTAAATTTATATCCCATGACATTGATCTCGGTGAACCTTATAGCCTGTTTGATTCTAGGAATTGATGAGAATACAATGAAAAGTAAAATGCGGGGGAATGTAATATAATTAAATGATGATTAGGTAACATTTATTTAGTATAGGCTTGTTTGGAAGGCCATTTGCCTCCCTAAAAGTCATTCTTGTGCTTATCGAGATAAAATTTCTCTCACATAGAATGCTGGAGAAATGTAATCGGCCGTTTACATTCAATTATATTACTATACTAATCAAATAATGCAATCAATAGAATGCATCATAATTACATGTAATACTTTTTTATGTAATTGAAAAAAATGCTATTAGACTTTAAACACAAAGCCTTTTTGTAAAGAGAAAATGGTTAATACAATATCTAACCCTTTAAAGAGCAAACTGACCGAGATATTTATTAAATGATAATTATCGATGTTTTAAATAAAATAAGATTTGAGGGATTAAAATTGTTTATTTTAAACAAAAGCATAAAAGCTAAAATAAAAATAGAATCGGGAGATTATATTCTGGAAAACCGGTGTATGCGAAATCGGACCGAATCGGCCGGGTGAGACCGAAACCGGTCGGTAATCCGGTCCGATCTGATAGCTGACCTCGGGTTAGCTTAACTCGGGGCAACTTGCTTTGACCCGGTGCTACTCGGGATCAACCCGGTCAACCCGCCGAGTTTGACGAGTCAACCGGGTTATTTTTTAAAACGAAAAAAAAGCGATGGGAGGGAGCAAGCGACTATGAGGAACAATGGACGCAGAGAGAGAGAGGGATAGAGGCACCGTGGAGAGACAGGAGAGAGCAAACAACGGTGAGGGAGCTGCTTTTTTCAATCTTAACACCGCCGTCGAGAGGTTGGAGAGGGAGATGGGAGGAAGGAAAGTGTTAGTGATGGAATCATGGAAGATAGACGGCTGAGGAAGACGGTTCTTTAGAGCTTAGAGGGAGGGCCATCGATAGGGATGACGAAGGCGACCACTGTCTCCAAGTCTGCCTCCATGATCCAGCGCTTGCATCTCGTTCCCTATCTTGAACCACTGCTTCTCATTCGCTCCTGCTGCTGCTTCTCATTCGCTCCAGCTGCTGCTTATTGTTCCCTTCCCGTCTGTGAGAGAGGGGGAATAGTGGTCTGTGAGAGAGAGGGGGAACAATGGATGCAATAAAGGCAATGCGTATGTGAGGGGGCAAGAAGTGTTAGATTTGGTGATGGCTTGATGTTTGATTTACACATAAAAAAAAATTGAAAAATGAGCTCACATGAGAGGAGGTAAAAAGTGTCTGTTGATGTTTGATTTTCACATTAAAAGAAATTGAAAAAGGAGCTCACAT
>JANTPZ010093735.1:0-14753 GCA_025593235.1 Vachellia pachyceras | reverse complement strand
TCTCCCAAACATTTTGTTGGTATTTTGGTTAGTGAATTGGGAATATTTTGACCAAAATTTCATTTCTTGGCATGTCATATATCCATTCTGTGACCCTTTACTGTTCATCTTGAAATAGTAATGGTTCTTTTAATAATTGAACATGACACATACGGCTAGAATTCTACATCAAGAGTTGGTGTAAATTCCACAGAAATTTAAAAATTTTTAAAGAATCCTCTTTAAGACATTACGAAGGATTACAACAAGAAAATAAATAAATAAATAAATAGGTTGGAATATTTATAATTATAAGGCTACTGTTGCCATGTAAAATATATTGCATGAAAGCAACAGTAACAGTGAGATCACATAACTGGCACCAATATGTGTGTGTGTGTGTGCGCACCATCAAATTAAATCAAATCACTATTTATTAATCTATAAATGTATAACGAGCAAAACCTACCTTATAACTGTCTCTCTCGTTATATATTACTCACAAACAACAAAGAGTCAGTTGATATTTTAAAAAGATCAATATATTGAAATACATATATATATATATTATATGTTGCATGCATGCGCTAATAGATGCCACCACTGACCTTCACGAACACCAACAGACATGAAATTCAGAGTTCAACTTTGGATTCACTGTAAATTTAATAAATTGCTTATTGATATGTATGTGTTTCCTTTCTCAATTTTAATATTCTACTCCCTCCGACCCTTTCTTGATGCTAAATACTCCTCCTATCCTATTTATATTTATATTTATAGGGTATAATCAGGAGTAGGGGAGTACTTATATTTGATATGTATGTGTTTCCTTTTATCAACTTTCTCAATTTTTTCTTTTTCTGTCGAAACATGTTAGAAGTATTTTATAATCAGGAGTAGGGGGGGAGTACTTATCTGGTTCAATATATAAGGTATATATGTGAGGTTTTTTGTCATGTTTATAAGGTAGAGATGGAACGAAATTTCCACATGAATGCACAATTTCATTTATTATTAACTTAGTAATATCAGAGTAAACTGTATGTTAAATAAGTAAAGTTAGAAGGTTTTTAAATTCTAAGATAAAATTAATAAGATTTAAAGTTTTTCTTGATTCCGGTTAAATATATTATAAATGTCTTATAAATAGGATCAGTATGTGGTAATTAATTTTTTTCTCCAATGTTACTCCTTTTTAATTATAACACATGGTGACATGTTTTGAATTCCTAAACAATAGAGGGTACAAATGAAAATCATAAATTTCATACAAGTTTAAGGGCTTGTTTGGAAGCTATTTTGAAAATAACTTTTACAGATTCCGAAGCAAAACCTAGGTTTTGGAGAATAGATTTTGGAAAATAGCTTTTACAGATTTCGAGGCAAAACCTAGGTTTTGAAAAGTGATTTATGTTTGGGAAGTTATTAACTTTTATGGATTCCAAGGTAAAAAAGTAGGCAGGAAAGAAAAAGAATGAAAATTATGAAAGAGGAAAGAGATGAAAGAAAAAGTAGGAAAGAGGAAAAAGAAAGAAATAAAAAGTAGGAAAGAGAAAACAGAAAAAAGAGGAAACAGTATGAAAAAGAAAACTGATGTTTTGTAACCAAAATAGATTTTCAGAAAAATTTTGATTTTGGTCCCTCAAGTTTAAAATTAGTGTGGTTTTGATTCATAGAGTTTTATTTTATTTAAAACATTAGTATTTATAATCTAATCAAAATCCAAACTATTTTACCCCGTAAGTGACTAAAACGACTGATTTTATACTTAATGGATCAAAACTAAAATTAGGACAAATTTAAGTAACCAAATATTGTATTAACCCTTAATTATCACTCCTTATTAAGACCCTATAACTAGGAGGGAAGGGAATAATTTGTTTCAATTAATTAAGAATTGTAAGTGGGATCCCAGGCTAGATCCCTTTAGGTAAAGCCCAAATAATAGACAACTAATTATTATTATGAGGTTTTTGTTTAATTGATGAAGATCCATCCCAAAGTCCTCAGTCTTTTTTATTATATAAAGCTCAGCTTCTTCTCTTGCATTTCCAAATGACAAGTCGAACTACATTTCATCAGACTCTGCTAATTGATAATTATTCATCCCATCTCTCATTTTCCTCTAAAAGCAAAGAAACATAATATGGCATCACTTTCATTGCTGTTTATGTTTAAGTTCTTGCGTCTTCTTCTTCTTCTTACTCCTCTTGCCCCTATTCTCATTTCTTCTTATCCTCTCCAAGATTCTGAATTTGTGATCCCACAACTCGACAAGTATGTTATCTTCTTCTTCTTCCTCCTCCTCCTCCTCCTCCTCCACCATACACACACACACACACAAACACAAATATCACATAAAAAATATTCATTTTGTTTTAGTGCCTTTTAATTGTCTGATATTATTATGATTTAATACGTGAAGATAACTTTATGAAATGCATGTACTATATATAATATTTAAATAAAAATGCACAATTTTAATGAATAGTGCATATATGCCTTGCCGTCTTGAAAATTTTTCATTCCATTTAATTATTTGGTTAATAATAGTAAATTCCAAATATTTTGTCTGCATGCAAGCAAAACAATTATGGACTTCGTAGTTTTATGCTTTGTTTGATGAGTGAGAAAGGGAGAGTCGGAGAATGAGATTAAAATAGGTATCTAATATTTGGTTATACTAATACAATTAGTATTATTTATTACATTTTATATTTTTATAGTTTATTTTAAATTAAAAATATATTAGTATCTTTTTCACAAAAAGAGACAATTCACAATTGCAAAATTTGATTGCACAGAAGCGCCAATTCGTCGAGGAGAAATCTGGGGTTCGTATCTTGTGGAACAGGCAACCCCATTGATGACTGTTGGAGATGCGATCTCCACTGGCAACACAATCGCCGGCGACTCGCCGATTGCTCCATCGGCTTCGGCAGACACACCATCGGAGGAAGAGACGGCCGGACATACGTCGTCACCGACCCCAGCGACCACCCCATGAACCCTAAACCTGGAACTTTAAGATATGGCGTCATCCGAGAAGAACCTTTATGGATCATCTTCGAGAGGGACATGAACATAAAGCTCAAGATGGACCTCCTAGTCAATTCCCACAAAACAATAGACGGCCGAGGAGCCACCGTCCACATCGCCGGAGGACCTTGTATCAAGATCCAGCGACAAACCAACATAATCATTCATGGCTTTCACATCCACGACTGCGTAAGAGGGAACTCTGGATTCGTGAGGGTATCTCCTCGGCGTTACAGGTTGAGTCCGAGGTCGGACGGCGATGGGGTGTCGATCTCCGGCGGGAGCCACGTGTGGGTGGACCATTGCTTCCTGTCTAGGTGCTACGATGGGTTGATAGATGTGGTTCATGGATCAACGGCGATCACCATTTCTAACAATTACATGACCCACCATGAGAAAGTTATGCTTCTGGGACACAGCGATTCGTATGAGAAGGACCGGAATATGCAGGTCACCGTCGCTTACAATCATTTCGGAGAAGGGCTCGGAGGAAGAATGCCCAGGTAATACGAACTCCAAAACACAAGAGGAGTAAACTTCTTTTTTAAATTAAGAAAGTTAATATACACATGTTTGTGCGCACGCGCAATATTGTTGGATTGCTTGGTTATAACATCTGGTTAGCGGGACCTCTTCGTCAACTACTCACTTGAAGATTTTGCTGTTGATTAAGTACAATGGATCGTGCTATTTACAGAGACGATTCCTCTGAAATGAGATAATGCTTAACTTGGTTTTAAGATTGAGATATGAATTGCAGGTGCAGGTTTGGATACTTTCATGTGGTGAACAACGATTACAGTCATTGGAAGCATTACGCGATAGGAGGGAGCTCCAATCCAACTATTTTCAGCCAAGGCAACAGATTTCTTGCTCCAGATGAAGGAGAACACAAAGAGGTAACACTTGCTGGGTGTCTCTTTAAAGTGCCTTCCTTTAATGTCCTTCATAACGCATCCAATTCTCCATTTTTTTTTTAAATTCTTTTGATCATTAGATCCCACGTAAAATAAGTGACATTTTGATATCTTATAGGAATGAATTGGTTATGCTTTCAAATTTTTTTATGATTTTTCAAAGAAGAATACTTTAAAATTGTGCAGTTTTACTGTTTTTAAAAAAATCGAAAAAAAAAAAGATTAAGGTGCAAATTTGCCTTAGAATTTTTTATCAGGAGCAATATTGCTTCGGGAGTTTCAAAATGGATTAATACTGCCCCTTCACCTTTAAAAATGTTAATAGTTAATATTAATTTTTAATCATGAACGTTAGTTTTAAACAGAATAAGGTAACATTGTTTCATTTTGTTACTTTCGGGACAATATTGCTTTTGAGATAAAACTTCATAGGCAAATTTATACATTAACATTCAAATAAATGCAAAACAAACACCATTTCATCACTTGAGATGTCACATACCTTGCGAAAAATCTAATTATAAAAAAAAAGAAAAAAGACATTTGGAAAGTTTGGGCATATATAAAAGGGAGGCATATTAGAGCTACAAACCCAGTATATTTTTTGGCTGGGCATGAATTGAGAGTGTGATTATGGATGGCGGTATGGGAAATAATGATTGCAGGTAACAAAACACTTTGGGGCATCGAAGAGTGAGTGGAAGAGATGGAATTGGAAGTCGGAAGGAGATATGATGTTGAATGGGGCATTCTTTAGGTCTTCTGGTGAAGGAGCTTCTTCTATGTACAGTAAGACCTTGAGTTTGGCTGCAAGACCATCTGAGTTTGTGAGCTCAATGACCTCAGCAGCTGGACCTCTTCGTTGCAGAAACCAAGCCTCAATCTGCTGATTCTTCACTTGCTGTTATTTTTAGCAATATCACAAGTAGTGAAAAGCACTATTAGCTTGGTTGGTAAGTGTGTATTTTATGTAATGTGCTGATGTATATTAAGCAGCACGTAACCTTCTTTTTTTTCTGTTAAAATGCTCAACTTTAGACAATGACTTTGTAACATAATGACATGAAAGGCTTTTCTATAAGTGAGACTATGAGGGATCATGAAATTAATCTTACTTGTATGGCCTTTTATGTCTACCTTGTAAATTCAACCAAAAAAAAGGCAGCTAGATGTAGATCTAAAAAAAATCACATCTACAAAATGTGTCTTATAACTAATAATTAAGTAGGTCTGGATCCCAATTACACAGAATTTAAAATAAGTCATAATTTATAACTTTTCATAGAAATTTAATTGAATATGTGACAACGTTGAGTGATGATTCTAGGCCTGTTACATATCAAACTTAAAGTAACAAGGAACCAGCAATAGACTAGCTACTTAAGCGTACAACATATTTTATTGTAAAAAAAAAAGTGAGAATGACCTAAATTAAAATAAGGGTTAAAAAGGTAAAAATGTTTATAAACTTTTTTCCAATTATGCAATTGTGCCGTACACTTCTCTTGGACCCGTTACCTACTGATCATTTTGCTTAGCAGCGAGAGTTTATTAAATGTGGAGCTTCCCTATTTAATTTTTGAACAGTCTACATTTAATTTTTTAAAAATATATATTTTTCTAAAAAAATCATTCTAGTAGATATAGAATATAAAATAAAAAACAATCTCTTAACTATTATTTTTTAAAAAGTAATTTTTTATTTAAGAAAACTGTTGTCAATAATGTGTGGGTGTATCAAAGGAGAGTCCTACATTATTTGGGATTATAGGGTCCAAGTAAGTATACAATAAATGTTATCTTGAACAAATAAATAAGTCAAGAGGGGGAGTGATGAGTTTATGTCACCAGAGACAAATCTGACAATTTTCCCTACTCCTTTACATGCAAGTTAAGTGTAGTCTAAGCACCTTTTTTACTGATGCCTTTTGTGAAATTCAAATATTATTTTGGAATAAAAGAACTAACCGAAAATGCTATTATTACTGGCTAAATCGTCCATAGGACGTAGATGTTGAAATGATCAAACATATAAATGGGTTTTATGAATAAATTTTTATTGCCTTTAATATTAACGAATTTAAAGTTCCTTCATTGTTCATTGTTTCATAACATACAAAACAGCTCCATCAAGCATTTTCATGGGTTTTCAATATTCCAAAACCGAAAAGTTAATAATCAACATAATGAGAGTTTACTGTGAAGCCTAATGTCTATGGATATATCACCTATATAAAGAGGTGTCTTCAAGAGGTCTAAAGACACAACTATGGTTTAGAGCATTTTGCTTCCCTCCTCTTGTTCCATGCCTTGATGAGTTCTATTTAGTGCTTAGCATGATAACTAGATCCGATGAGGAGTAGGGAACGGGGCAACGCAGGTGGACACCACCATCCTCCATCTTCAAAGGTGAGTATTGATGTTGTTAAGGATGACGCTGGTGGTGAAGGCAACTGATGCAAAGTGGATCCCCTACATGGCTAGGATGTTGAAGCAAGTAGGAGACAACAACGATGCATGGGTTTGGGGTGGATGTGGTGTTATTGTAGTGCTGTTTAAGATTAGCAATAGAATATACTTTTCCAACGTAATTTACAGTTTACGGGGTAAGTATTTGAGAAGATTTTTATCTCTTCTGCGTAAACATGTTTTTTTAATGTTATCCCAAACTTGCCCTTGGATGATAAAAAGCAGTCACCATACACTGTTGAAGAGAGTCAAAGGTGGTGAAAGGCGGACGAACGGTGGGGGAAGAGGGAGGGAGGGGGAGTGTGGATTTTCTTAATAGCCAAGAGAAGGCGAGATAATGACAAGTGGGATAAAATTAATGAGTTGATGCAGTGTAATTGGAACTTATATATGAGATGGCACTCAAAGACAACTGGACAATGGCCACTAAACCTAAAAGTAACCAAGTAATAAATTTAAAATTTATTTAATCAGCCCCAGGTCGCACAAAGAGCAATCAAACTATAAAGTTGATAAAAGAAAGTAAAAGATTCAGTACAAGAGGAGGAAGCTTTTTGTCAATAGCAAATATCACATAAGATTTAAAATAAAATCTCATCTTGCATTTTTCAACCTATCCTTTTAAAAAAAAGAAAGTTATGGTAAGAATTTAAAAAAAAATGTCAAACTTAATGACTTATAATAAAAAAGCAATGAAGAACATGTACCTAGATAGACAAAAAAAGTTCTCTCTCCATATGTGGAGAGAAAATTTGGGGAAAAAATGTGTAGGGATCCACAACCCATTTTCTCTCAACTTTTCCTTCATCCTACTTTTTCTCGTCTATCCAAACAAAAGAAAACCCATACCCCATTTTCTCTCCAAGTTTTCCTTCTTCTCTCGTTTTCCTCCATCCAAGTAAAAGTTTTCATTTCAAGGACTGCATGGAATGTGAATCCTTATCTACAAAGAAATCATATTCAAGCCACAAATTCATCTCTTAAAATTCCAACTATTTGACTAAAATACTTCACAAGATCCCAAAACTTATCACCAGTAGTCCAGTACAAACTGAAAACATAAAAATAGAACTAATTAAAGGTCAAAAAGACTCATATTCCAAAATGGAACCAAAAAGGACAAGTTATAGTGGTCTATCCCTTTACATGCTGCAAATGTCTTGATGCTCGTTCACATTCAAAGACTAATAAAATATTCATAGTACTTTGCAGTTTGCACAACTCAAATCTCTTCAACAATGCCAAAGCAAAATCAACATATGGTGGTCGGTATAGAGTTCTAGAAGACTTCACAAAATGATGCATGAAGATAGAGGAGAGGCAGCATGAATTTTAGTAGAAAAATAATGACATGAAAGATCACAGGAGACACTATGGATCAGTAAAGCCGAAAAAATATTATGGCATTATGATATATCAAAACTAATACAAAATGCACCTACATTTTGGAAGACAAAGTAGTCAGTCATAAAAGTTTGAATGAGAGGCTCTAAATTTGCCTCTCCAAATTCAAACTTATGTGCTATACACTCAAAATGTTCAACAGCATTTCTAGACGCTTATTCATAACCCTCTGCAATCCTAATTGGATGAATTCCACGTTGTGATAGCCTCTCTGCTTGTTCAAGAAGTGCTCCAGCCATCACAACAACTCCAGTGGTGCCATCACCAATTTCATAATCCTGGCTCGTAGATAGTTCAACCATCAATTTTGCTATTTAATTGTCAACATCCATCTGCTCCAAGATTGTTGCACCGTCATTTGCTGAAACAACAATATACCAAAGGTAAGGAGTCCAAGTTGTTGTAGGGTTCTAGCAAGAAGTCACAGATGACAAAAAACGACAAGTTTTAACAACTTGACATTTGTGCCGGAAAGCAACTACTATATCTATTTTTTTCAATAAAAAGGAGGCGTGAATTTCTTCTTATTGAATTTCAAAGGGAACTCAAGCCGGTTTGCAAAGTACAGTCATCCACCCGATGCCTAGGTGCCAATCTCCAGGAACAAAGTCCCTTGACTCGGGTACAATTGCCAATCGAAAATCCATGAATACTGCATGTTGCTGTTTCGCTTTGGTAATTGAAAACTAGAGCGACTCCTACAATCAGAGCCTTCATTGAATACTTCCTCAAGGAGATTCATCCAGAATGAGCATATCACTACTATAGTTCAATATTTCACTGTGAATATCTGCGAAGTGTTGGATTAATTCAACAATGGGCCACATATTACACTTATATGTGGGTGCCATTATTTCTTATCCCGGCCCAATTTATAAAGTGATCTAATAAGGTTTAAGGAATTAAGTGAGCTCAATCCAGTGTTGTGGACTAATATATACTGAAGCCCGATTTGCTGGCCCGTATTCATTGATGGGCTGAATACGGGGCCCTCTATAAATTCAGGGCTATGATCCCCGGGTTAGCCAAGGGTTTTCATTTGACCGCCTTGCTTCCCCATCCGCAGTTGGTTCTCTCTCCCCCTAGTGATAACCTGGTTGACCTGCCTTTCCGTCATACGCATCCGTGGATCCAGGTACGCTTCCGCAATGCTTTAATCTATTCCATTGAACTTGTATGCTTTAGAGAATTCCAACAAGTGGTATCAGAGCCTGCATATTAGGTTCTTTGAAATAAATCGAATTTTCTTTATGAAAATTTGTGACCCTTCAAATCTGTACGTATGAATTTTTGGTGAATCTGGATCTGTGTGTATATAAATATATATCATCTGTGCTTATCGCGTGAAAGAATCTGTTTTTCGTTGCAAGTTTTGTGCTGGATGTGGATCCAGTTCCGTGCCTTTCTCCTTTCTCTTGGCCGATCATGTATGCACATATGTAAATGGATTCTGTGTGTGGATCTGCGTTAATGCTTGCTCAGTGTGTGCGTATTATACATAAAGGTTGATGTATGTATGTATGTATATATATTTGCAAGCATGTCTGGTTTTTTCATCGATTCAAAGTTTTTTTTTCGCAAGAATATATGAATTTTCAAATCCAGGTTTCACGTTTTTGTGGTATAAAGCCAGATTGATGTATGTTTGTGTGGATCTGTACATATATGTCTACCTTTCATCAATATGAACGCTTCTCGACGGAAACTGTGGCCTTCTCGCCGGAAAAGAAACTTTTGTTTTTCGAAAGCTTGTTTTCGTCATGTTTTCAAAAGCTTGATTGCTGTTTGTTGTACACATATATATATGGATTCATATGGTAGAAGCGAAGGGGGATTGTTTATCATGCTTTCCCTCGTTTAAATAGCTGGTTTTGAGCTCCCCATCGCCGGAAAACGCATCGCCTTCGCCTGGGAAGAAAACGGTTTTAAAAAAAAACTTAATGCATTCATTTAATTGCCATAATCTGCGTTGATTGGGAATAAATGCATGTGGATTCAGTTATGAAAGGGAAAATCATCTATTGAATTCAATTTTTTTTAAAAAAAAAAGCCTGGTTTTCAAGTTTTCCATCGCCTAAAACGGACTCTGGGAAGCAGAAGATGAATTCGAAGAAAAAAAAAAAACCGGTTGAAGGTCGTGGCCGCATGAAGGGCAAGGTGGAACCGGGTCGCGCCATCAGGATCTGGACGGGTAGGGAAACCCGGTCCACTATTTTAAAAAAAAAATTCATGCGCCGAGCGTGAAGGCGAACTGGGTCGCGACAGTAACGAGTCGGTAGGTTAACCCACCAGCCAGGGAGGGTGTTGAAACGACGCCATTTTAGCGTGCGGACAGTGCCTTCCAACGCGCCCGAAAATGACACCGTTTCGATTTTGGGCCACGCGTTCTGGATTTAAAAAAAAGGAGCTTTTGGGCTTCATGTTTTGGGCCATCCGTTTTTGTTTTCTGGGCTACGTTTTTTATTTTTGGGCCTGCTACAGATTACAAAAAAAGAAAGATTTTTGGGCCAGCGACCTTTGGACCGCTGGCAATTGGGTTTTTTAATTGTTTTAAAAAACTTCTAGGCCTAATTTTTTTTTCCAGAAACAGGTTTGGGCCAATTTTTGGCCACGTTTAGGCTAAAAAGGGCTGGGCTGCTGATTTTTTTCCCACTGAAAGACAGGAAAATTTTGGGCCCTCATCTGAAAATCATTTTGGGCGAAAAAAAAGGAAAAGAAAAGGATTTTGGGCTGATGCCATTTTGAGCAAAAATGTTTGGGTCATTGTATTTGGGCCTACGAAATAGAGACTACCCCATTTTACTGAAAACATTTTGGGATATTTGAAGTTTCTGATTCCTGTAAAAAGGAAATGGATTTCTGAATTTTGGGGCCCAAAAGGGAAATTCAGAGAACGTATGGGCTTATGTTCTAAGCTATTTTTTTTTGGATAAATGAGACTTTTGGGCTTAGTAATTTTGTAGCATTTTTCTAAAACTTTCTGGGCCTGCTGAATTGGGTTAAAAGGGGGAGGAGAAGGTCCAAATTTTTATCCCTTATGGAAATTCTCTCTTGGATGACTTTATGTTTATAATTTATTCCAGAAACATTTTATGAATCATTTTTTAATTATATACTTTGAGAGAATTATTTAGCACATATTTTGTGTGGTTATTTTTATTAATATGTGTAATTAAAGTATTATGAGATTGTCAATATATTTCAAATAATTTTGAAGGCTTTTGTACCCATTTTAAGTTTTTGTCTTTTATGCCAATTAAATAAATTGACACAAGATCACACCAAAGTGTGCTCTCTTATGAAAATTATTTATGAGGCATATTAGAGATGGTTTGTGACTGTATAATTTTATGCGAGTATCTAATCGGCCCAAAGGAAGGTTGATACTTGGCAGAAATATATAAGCACCTGTGATGATAAATATGTGACAATTTTCAGGTATAATCATGCGAACAATAATATGTCCCAAGGGATAGTTATTGTTTGTCCCAAGGGATAGTTATTGTTTGGCAGATATTATTGTCAATATTTGATCATTACAACAAGATGCCACTGATGGTTGATATTATTATCCAATGATAAAATATTGATGTTGTTACCGGTATCTTGCGATGGGGATTATATTTATTTGAATTTATTGTCATTATCTTTTATGTGGATTTCTTTAAATGGAAAAGGAAATAACATTCTGGTAATTCTAGGATGCATAGATCTAGACCTTACATTAAGGACTAATTCTCCCACTCTTAAAGATCAAAGTACTTATGAAATATGAAGGTATTTTGGTAAGTGGGAGCGATTGAATTGCAAGGGTCTTATGATCATAAAGCATGGCATCCCATGAGTCTTTAGAGGTGCTATTATTGATAGCATTCTCAATACTAAGGATTTTCTTGCCAAAATTGAAAAGCACTTTGTAAAAAGGTGATAAGGCAGAAACAAGCATGCTTTTACAACGCTTGATTTCTATAAAGTATAAGAGGCAAGGAAATATAAGAGAATACATTAAGGAAATGTCTCACATAGTTGTGAAACTTAAGGAATTAAAAACTTGAGCTGTCTGAGGACCTTTTGGTATACTTGTTGTTTATTTCTCTTCCTGCACAATATAGCCAGTTTAAGGTCAGTTATAACTGACAAAAGGAAAAATGGACTCTAAATGAGCTCATATCCTATCTTGTGCAAGAAGAAGAGAGACTGAAACATGACAGCTTTTACAGTGCCAATGTGGCTAGCACCTCTAGAGGGAAGGGCATAAAGAGAAAGTTTTCAGAGGCTGCAAAGGGTTCTGTTCAAAGAAACCTGTTAAAAATCCTATTTCTGCTTCTAACCTAGTAAATAATACTCATAATGAGGTAAATGGGAGAAGCATTAAAGATTGCAACCTACATTTTGAACAGAGTACCAACTAAAGAAACTGCTAAAACACATTATGAACTTTAGACAGGCAAAAAGTCTGGTCTAAGACAGTTTCAGATTTGCGGTTGTCCAGCTAAAGCAAGGCCTTATAGGCCACAAAAAAAAAAGAAATTGGACCATCAAATAGTAAGCAGTTACTTTATTTGACATGCAAGAATGTAAACCAGGTGACACCCCTATTGCTAAGGGAGACAAATTCAGTCTCAACCAATGCCCTAAGTAAAAACTTGAGATTAAAGAAATGGTAAAGATTCCTTACTCTTCAACTGTTGGGAGTCTTGTATATGCTCAAGTGTGTGCGCGACCAGATCTTGCGTTCATTACTGGAATGTTTGGCAGATATATGAGTAACCCGAGTATGGATCATTGAAAAGCAGCTAAACGGGTTATGAGATATCTAAAGAGAATAAAAGGATTACACGTTCATGTATCGTAGATCAGATCAGTTTGAGATCATTCGGTATGTTGATTCTGATCATGATGGTGCCAATGCATTAAGAAATCCACATCAGGTTATGTTTACATGCTAGCTGGTAAAGCCATTTCTTGGAGCTTCCTCCTCTATGGAAGCAAAGCATGTAGCATTTTGGGAGGCATCCAACCATGGAATATGGCTGCGCAACTTTGTCACTGGGCTGCAAATTGCGTAAAGTATTGAAAGACCATTAAAGTTATATTGTGACAATATGGTGACAGTCTTTTGTTCCAATACCTAGCCGTTAAGGATAGGGTACATAATAGACAGTTTTCTATCGAACACATTCGGACATACTCTATAATTATTGAATCCTTAACAAAGGGAGTAACACCCAAAGTCTTTCACGAGCACATGGCTCGGAAGGGTGTGCTTTATGATGAGGATATCCTAGTTTAGTGGGAGTATGTATCTGGTGTTTGATTTTATGAATATTTAGGTATTTATTCTGATCAGAAATAAAGTTATTCGGTTTTCCTTTAAGGTTTTGATTCAAGTTACTATTCTGCATGATTAAGGTTGATATCACTAAGGAGGATCAGTTGGAAAATAGGCATGTACATATCACATTCATGAAATTTTCCATGCAGTCTATCCATGATTGATCTATGTCATTTGGTTGTGTTCATATATGTGATCATTCTGGGATTTAATTATGTGTAATACAACGAAGATCCTGATTGGTTCTATATGGATGCGATCAATGGACCAGATTGTTTAGGGAATGAATAATGGCAATTTTAGCACATAAGGTTTTACACATTTAAGTTACATATATGCCCCAGTGGGAGATTGTTGGAATAATTCAACAATGGGCCACATATTACACTTATATGTGGGTGCCATTATTTCTTATCCCGGCCCAATTTATAAAGTGATCTGATAAGGTTTAAGAAATTAAGTGGGCTCAATCCAGTGTCGTAGACTAATATATACTGAGGCCCGATTTGCTGGCCCGTATTCATTGATGGGCTGAATACGGGGCCCCTCTATAAATTCAGGGCTATGGTCCCCGGGTTAGCCAAGAGTTTTCATTTGGCCGCCTTGCTTCCACATCCGCAGTCGATTCTCTCTCCCCCTGGTGATAACCTGGTTGACCTGTCTTTCCGTCATACGCATCCGTGGATCCAGGTACGCTTCCACAATGCTTTAATCTATTCCATTGAACTTGTATGCTTTAGAGAATTCCAACACGAAGATCCATGATCTATGAAACACACATAAGCTCTACCAATTATCTACACGAACCCATGTTTTCACCTTTTCTCCGGCTGTCAAAGTAATAGAAAAATGCCCCCCTTTTGCACCATTTATCACTTAATCCAATCCTATATTATATAATGCTAGCAGTTCCATTTGGAACAATTCATTGATCTCTATAGTAAATCTGACACGAAAATGAAAATGAATATCCGCTACCCAAACATAAACAGACCAGTATTTTGTCAAATAAGAGGAAGTGAAAAAGGAAGCTATAGTTTTAGTCAGATACGAGGTATCCGGGGATCGTGGAAGGAAATTTAAGAGAGAAAGGGAGGAACTAACTGATGGTTACGTCGCTGTCAGGGCTCTGAAGCATCTTGTCCATGTCTTTGGTTAAAAAAGAGGTTCTGAGAATACGAGCAACAGCCTTGCTAGCAGATATGTTGGCTTTCTGATCATGGAGACCCCTCAACCTGGTCTTCTGCTCCTGCTCCTGCTCCTTCAGGATGATGAAGGGCCTACAGAAATCGTCAAAGGCCAACGCCATTTCTGGAAGATGACGATCGCTTCAACTCTTCACACAGCGACTACAAATCTATATCATGCACCGAATCAGAAATGGAGAAAAGCAGGGAGTGAGTGAAGAGAGAGAGAGAGACGGAGAGAAGTGCTTCACTGTTCCTATATTTCCATCTAGCGCTGTGTTTTGAAAGAAGAAAAGCCCCAATTCACTCTGCCGACTTATTTTTTTGGGTCACGATCATTTCTGTTTTCGGTTTCCCCCCGATAGTTTCACTCATCCGTGGAGTTTTTTTAGCTGAGAATAAGTCTTATTAAAAAATTAA
>JANTPZ010093734.1:0-14094 GCA_025593235.1 Vachellia pachyceras | reverse complement strand
TGGGTGGTCACAAGCTTGACGGAGGCGTAAAATCATTAAAAGAATGTTTGCATAATTTTGCTTGACTGTACCAGCAGCAGCATATGCCTGAAGTGTGCAAGCATGTTATTTCAAGATTATGTTCAAGCACAGAAATCCGGTCCAAAATATTGCATTAGATGATATGAGCATTTCACCCATGAAACAAGGTCAGAGTGCAAGTGGAAAAAAACAGAATATCAAACTTTCCCAAAAGCTGCACCTGTTAAACAAATGCTTAATTGCAAGTTTTGTATGTCATAGAAACAATTGAGTAAGAGAGGGACAAGCCAACTAAAATTATATGGACAAATGTCCCAACATATTGTGATAGACAAAGACATAGCTAAGAAACTACCAAAATTATCTATGGTGATGAGATCAAGGAACGACATTAAGGTGGACAAAAAAAAAAAGCAATTTAGGAGATGAGGCAAAAGTGCATATGAGTCTGCATAACAGAAGGGAATTTCTCTACTCAAGCTTAAAGTTTGAAATTTTTTGATAATAAATCTATGTAAGTTGCGGATTAATGATATCTCAGTCTTTCAGCCCAGGAGGACCAGACTCAGAAATAAGCCTAAAGCCTTCAAAACTTCATTGGTTAGCCATAAGAAATATTATACACACATGCTTCAAAGTATCAAATTACACAAGAAAAAACTACAATAATAAGCCATAAGAAATAACATTGATTATATTTTGAGTGTCCATAAAAAATGACAAAAATAAAAGGGATTTAAAATCTCCTACATTTCACTTGCAATACAAAAAGACAATTCTAATACAAGATAAACCTTAAATTGAGTCCGTGAATCTGCTTCCAACTTGGTGTAGAAGGCCCGCTCCTCAATGGAGAAATCTACCTTATGCAGCTGAATTGTTTTAGGGGGCAAATTAACGATAGGCTCCCCATCAATCAATGTTCCTAGACAGGCAAGAAATATAATTCATAAAACAAAATAGGCCAGTATAAACCACCCTACGGTGTATGCACCTCCAAGCTCATGGAAAATACGGGTCAAATTGACAAAACAAAGCCTTAATGGAAGTTGTGTTTCTGTCCACTCCCTCATGATAAAGTTTATGTATTGAAAAACACTTGGAAAAGAACAAATTTCAAATTAAATGCATTCAACATGTACCTATTTGGTTAAGAGAAGATCAGCACAAATTTTTATGCATAGAATCTATCAAACAGATTAATCAAAAACCAGAAATGATCATTCACCTTTTGTACGACGTAGCATTATAGCCCTCAGAACCGCTTGAAGTTTCTTGTAACCCTGGATAGAATTTCTGGATATTGGCACCTTTATTGTATTGTAGAAAGACTTGTATTCAGCATAAGGATCATACTTGAGGAATCTGAAGTAGCTATACAATTCATCTATAGTATTTTGAATCGGTGTACCAGATAAACACCACCTTCTTTTGGCACGAAGGCTGCAGCAAGCTCTAGCCACCTGAGTTCTATGATTCTTTATCACTTGAGCTTCATCTAGGATAACCCTAAACCAACCCACTTGTGCAAGAGGGCCATAAGCACAATCAAAAGAACTTTCAATTGCCTTTTTACCCTTTTTACCCTTTTTACTTTCATCATAAGTCTTTTTCCTCTTCTTACCAAAAGCAAATTCAGAGGATAACCCAAATTTTCCCTCATTTTTTTCATCAATTTCATCATCTTCCACTAAAGGTTGCTTTGGAACTTCAGTGGCCACAATAGAATATGTTGTAAGAACAACATCATAATTAGCAAGTTCAACAGGATCCCTTGTCCTATTACCCCCATGATAAACCAACACATAGAGCTCAGCTTCATCTCCAACTTTGTCCTCCAGTTCCCTTGCCCATTGTCGGAGAACACTAGCAGGGCAGACAACCAGCGTACCACCAGCTGGTCTTTTCCTACCAAGCACCTGTGTTGAAGACGAAATACCTGACTTACAAGGTTTTATATCACCAACTTCTTCGTTCTTGTTAGATTGTCCCACAGTACCATTGCCCTTATCATTGTCATCATCCTCATCCAAATTTAATGCTTCAGCTTTATGATTGCACATCTCATCTGTTTTTGCTTTTGACTGCAATGATCTCTGCATTTGTATGAGGGCAATCATCGAAATTGTCTTTCCAAGGCCCTATTTGCACCATTGTTTGATGTTAAAGCAAAAACAGATCGCCACAAAACAAACAAATAATATAAGCACACATGGGAGAAAAGGCTCACCTGATCATCAGCCAGAATTCCTCCCAAGCAATGCAAACTTCTGTTTTCCTTCTGAAGCATCCAAGCCAATGCAATTTTCTGCAGTATATAACTGTTAGAACTTGAAAACATGTAAACAGCATGGAAAATTAACAAACAGGTAGACAAGATATGAAACCTGATGTCTCAGAAGTGATACAGACAATAAACCATCAGGTAAAGTAGCTTCAACCTTTGGCTGATTGAGGTCCTGCAACAATCAAGTTCGTTTTTAAGAAAAACAGAGCATCTCACTCTCCTAAAACTAATTCTTTCTTATGAAAAATTAAGACTCTAACAACCCGATAACGAAGAAGCACACAACACCCAAATCAATATCCACAACTAAAGTTTACACATTGAGAACATATAATTTGCCATCCATGATTATACAAGGTATAGTTGTACTTAAGATATTCAATACAACTTATGATTGTCAAGTAAATAAAATTTAACAAAAACGGGCAGCAAGTAGAACCTGCAATGCCGCCTGATAAATTAGCCTTTCATCATTTTCAGAAGCCCTCTCTTCACCTGCTCCAGAATGATATGTAGATTCGCTTGAACTAGGTAACTGCATAACAGGGAGGTTTTTTCCATGCATCAAAGTTGGGGGAAGAATCCTAATTGGACCATTATGATGATTTCCATGGGTGTCATGAATCTCGCTTCTGCTCATGTTATCTTTTGAACTGTTCAACCTAGTATCTGGTGAAAATGACTTGAGAGAAGATGGAAAAGGCTTTTCAGTAGATGGCTGAAGATAGGATGGAAGGATCCTCTTTGATGCTTGTTGGGATACCATTTTTCCACAATCAGCACTAGTATTAGAAATTTGTGAACCGACTGTCTGATGCTGATTTGTTTTCATGTTGTCTGAAAAATTGAAAGATTCACCTTTTTGAGCTACTCTGTGATTCAGCACATTGTTGCTAGACGAAGGTTTAGTGCTGTGCTTGACTTGCGAATGATTATGAGCTCTCGAAGAGCTTGCATTCGAGATATTTTCCATTTTAGAAGAAATATCCTTTTTATGCCCTCCACTATAGCCTGCAGATAAAATTACATACACAGTAAAAACTGAGTTTTGCCATGAAATTTCATTATAGGACAGCTTTCACAAGAGATTCACCCACCAGCATTATTTCCACTAGCAGCCCATCCTGGGAGGTTCCTGAAATTAGAGGTTTCTGCCTCCTCCAGCTCCAGGTCATCATCTGATGAACTAATATATATAGAGTCCAGTTGAGCCATGAAATCTGAATAACGTTCTCCTTCCTTAACCAACAGAGAAAGAAAACCATTAATTACTAATTCATATTGCTGCCAGAAGCCATCAAGAATATCTCCTGATTTGACAAAAAAAGGAGAGGGAAGATCTTCTCCAAGCATAGATGCACTTGCTCACCACGTCTCTATAAGCTTGTGATATTAAGCTAGAAACCCAACCGCCTACCAGAGAGCAAACTCTCCAAGTTAAATTAATGAATTCACGTACATGATCCAAATTCTGGAGCACTGATTTGGTGCTTGAACCACATTGCAGCTCCTTCATCAAGTGAACTACTCGTCATATAGGTAGGAAAAACTCAAGTGAAAGTGAAAGAAAATATCAACTAAAAATTCCAGTACAAGTGAAGAAATCGTCGGGGAAAAGGGAGAAAGGGAAGAGAGAAAATAAAACACATGATTGCCAGACTGAATAACGGTGAGCATACAGCAACGAGCTCTATCTCTAATTATTAGATCGTGATCATGCAGAGACAGTTAAAACCTTTACATTAGGTCCCTAAACATATAAAACTTCACCAGAATTTCTCAAAACGTCTTTGAAGTCACATGTTTCGATATATTGCTAGCTCCATTTTCGTACTACAAATATGTTGCTTACACAACAGTAAACCCATCAATGCAGCCTCCTCCCCCTTCTACAAATTAAACTGCCCGGATCAGCTCTTCCCACCTCATGGGCGGGGCCAAGCCCAACCCCGTGATAAGAGGCCTACAGAAATCCTCCATCAAAAAAACCTAGTAGCCTCGGCGGCAGTGAGGTCACGTACATGGATGACGCGAGTAATATTTATTTTTTTATCGATCCGCAGCCAATCGTCGTGTCTACTGAAACTAACTACATGTCCCCAAATCAAAATCAACAAAGAAGCCCAAATACAGTTATCACTGTAAAATTAGGTTAATGCGTTGGTTACTCAAATCCAGAAGGACAGTGACAAACACGAGAAACTAAACGTCAGAAATATATCGCATCTTTATCGAAATAACAAAAGTCACAACCAGAGTCGCTCCTGTAGCTCCTGAAAGACGGGGAATGGAGAATTTCTAGCCAGTTGGGAGTTACATTGTAATAATTTACAAAATGTCATGGAAAAGTTCATATAAAGAGAGTGATTTGAGAGATACCCTGTAAAACCATGCACAGGAGAGTCGAGAGAGTCGAGAGAGGCCAAGGACTAGGGTTTCCTCCCCTTTCCCGCCAAAACGCGATGTCCGTGGCCCGTGGCAGAGGAGATGACGGAGTCTAGATACGTGCGCATCGCCGTGCAATCCCCACGAATCGGTCTGTCCATTTCATCCACAGTAAAGGATGGGCCATGTCCTGGTTAGTAACACAACGGTGTCGTTCTGTGTCACCATGGTGAGCATCAGCCTCTGGTTAAGTGTGGTCTAATTTTTCTTACACCAAGTAATAAACTAATTCCAGTGTTATGATTAATTTAAGAAGTACTGTTATTTAAGTCCAAACAAAACCTCTTCGTAACTTTAGTCTTTGATGGGCAGATGAGTGAGTTTGGTGGATTTGCATTTCATTCCTTGTAAGCTGGTGCTCCTGTAAGCCCTCGATCCCGTCGAAGATGTCGACGCCGCCTCTTGGCCCTCAACCAATTCCATAACTCAAGCCCTGTTTCCATCTCTTTGAACAGATGTTAAATTAGATAACATGCTTGTTTTGTTCTCGTTTTCCATCAAAGGAGAGCCCTGCCATTGCTTGATGAGATCCTGCCGGACAGTAATTATATTGAATGCAGCTTAACTATCTCGCCAGTCACCATCACCATCACCAATTCTAAGACCCCCTCCCCCCAAACACACGCATGTTCACCATCCGCATAATAAAGGCCAAGGTTCGTGCATATACAGGGTCTGCACAAAAAGTCGTCACATAGCCTTATACAGGCACAAGAACCAACACAAACCATACAAAGACAAGCTTAAGTATTTACTAGTGTCCATACGTCCAAGTCAGAGTGAGCGAGTGACAGTGAAATTTGAGGCCAGCCACGAACGATACTTCACTCATGCTTGCTCCATATGTTGTGTGTTTCCACACTCACCAACACCAAATTAGTGCCTGTCTCGACACTCTCTTCAACGTATAAAACGTTGGGGAAGAGCCATCCGGCAAGAACAGGAGCTGACGTGGATGACTGTGCCTTTCTGGGTGTGCACACGGAAAAGGCTAAGAGCTTAGCTCCACCAACTTTATCGCAGAGATATAGACAAAGAAGGGTTTTGGGCGTTGCGAACTGAAACAGATACAGCGCGATTACAGCGACGCTTCATCCTCCTAAGGACACCCTTCTGTGGCCGAATTAACTCGCTTCACAGCTACATCTCCATCCCTCTCCCTCTACCTGTATCCTGCCCTTCTGTCTCCACTACTCTCCACGCTTAAACACACCAACCGGCCAACATGGACTTACGTCCTCGCCCCATATATCTCTGTTAATTAATTATCGCTTACATCCCTCTGGTCCTACCTCTTAAGCTCTCCATTCATTCATGCTCCGATTCTGCTGGAAAGCTCCTGTAACCATCAAACTCAGCCTCTGATGCCCACCACACAACCTGCCAATTACTGTCTTTCCTTCTCCTTTTCCATCCCTCTAACCTCAAGAGTTCCGGATAATACGCATGTGATGTAATTAAGGTTAATTCGCATGCATGCATAGGCGTCTTTTTCCCTCCTTTTCATACTCCTAAAGATCTGGAATTGGATTGGCGATACGAGCATGAATGCATGATACGGATAGCTTGAATATATGTCCTTAAAAGCTGTACGTTAGGAGGAGTGAGTCTACGATGCGAGAAGATAGAGCCGATGATGTACAGCGAGACAGTGGCGTTATAATTATAATAACGAACTAGCAAGAGGAGGGGAGAGCAGCATGGGGAGGGTGTTGAGTCAGTGAGTGGGAGGTGAGAGCAGGCAAGGGATCCAAAGTTATGGCAAGGGTTAGTAAATGCTTGAGCCCTCCTTGTATAATTTTGCAATTATTCACTTCCTGTCCGTGTCCGTACTTCCTCTGCATCCTTTTTAACATGATCATTAATTATTAATGCTCGGATCATTCCTTTTTTCTACACCGCCTCATCATGAATTCATGATCGCGTTCTGTTGACCTCCATTTTAACCTTCTCTTTCAATGCTTCTTCATTTGAGAATTCCATTCATCGAATATTTTTCCTAGGACTGACCTTTCAACAGGTTTAACTATTCTACTGGCTCAATCACTCCCAAATCCCAGAGCTTTAATCTTAAAAAATTATTTGGGGTCGGTCCTGACGCCCGGGGGGGGGGGACATGTAATTGAAAAGGAAATCGAATCGACTGCGATACAATCATCTGTCATTCAGATGTCAAGCAAGGGAGGGAGGGAATCCATGGAGGCAGGCAATCATGCCACCCATTGCTGTTCCTCGGCTTCCCGGAGCCTTTTCAAGATCTTGCTTCTTTTCCTTTCACCAAAGAAAGATCTGTGAACAGAATCTTGGAAGCCTTTGATTTGACCGTGAAATGCAACGGGCTACTCGAGTGTCTACACCTTCAATTCACATTGCTAACAGCGGATAATAGCAGGTTTTAACAGGAGAGGATAATAAACCAATGCTGCTGATTCATTGTCAGAAGTTCATCATGATTATACCAATTCAGATTCCGTTTGATGAAACGGTGGAGAAGTACTTTTACTATTTACGAAGTAAATGTATAAAGGAAATTAACTCGTTTTACGGAAAAACAGTGTTGAACGTGTTTTTGGGGTGTTGAGAAGCTTTCCCAAACACCCAAGGATGATTTCTACTTATTTCTATTTGACCCAATCTCCCCCACTAAGCAAATACCTGGCAGGAAGAGAATCGGGTCTAGATTTTTTTTAATTAAGACGTTTTAGATTTAATTCACAAGGTTCAAACTTACTTTACTTAAAAAGAATGATGTTTTAAATAAAATATTATTTTCTGAAAAGACAGCAGTCAATAAACTATATCAGATATGTGAAGCTGGTTTTAAGGAGAAATGGAATTTAATATTGTTGAATGAAATATAGGTTGCATAAAATTAATTAGGAAAAAAGCTAAACAAAACAAAGTGTGGAAATGCAAGAGAGAGTAGGGGGTCCCGTTGGCATGTTGGTAGCTGTAAAAAGGAATGGCCTTCCTTGTACCGGGCGATTCTCTTATGCCCCGTTTGATATGCGCAACTGATTTTGATAGAACTAGAAGTGGAACTGGAAGTGGAATTGGAATTGAGATTAAAAGTATGTTTGGTATGTTAGAATAAGTGGGTATTATTTTAATTTAGTATTTTATATTTATACTGTAAAAAGACTCATATACCCTTTACATCAACAAAAATTTCTCCTCTTCACCAAAAAAAAAAAATTCTTCGCCTCTCCCACAACGTAGCAAATTCCGACCAGCACCCGTCGGCCACCAACAGCCACCTTCGTCGCCATCATTGAAGGAAGAGATCGAGAGACAGATTTTGAAGCTCACCCTCGCAGATCCTTGAAGATTGAAACTCGCCGTCGAAGATCGAAGAATAACGAAGATCGAAGCTCCTCGTCGCCGTCGCCGTTGTCGCAGATCGTCGAAGATTGAAGCTCATCGTCGTCGAAGGTTGTTGAAGCTCGTCGTCGTCGAAGATTTTGTCTACACATCATCATTGTCGTCGTTGTCGCAAGAGCTCGTCTACAGTACGTCGATGTTCACCGTTTTCTGGTTTTGTTCTCTGTTCACCACTTTCGTTCAATTTCACACTTGCAAGTCCATTGTTAAAAGGAAAAATGGTGTTCCCAACGTTGCAGGCATCAAAAGATGACGAAGGAGATGGATGCCGGAGAAAGGGACGACGGAGGTATGATGCCGGAGCTGACTTGGGAAGGGGATGGAATGGTAAATAAATAAAATAAATGAGGGCATTGTGGTCCTAAAATCTCACTTCCATGGAAGTGAGATCGGTTCCATGGGTCTACCCATGGAACCATTTTGATGGAATTATCACTTCCATGAAAGTGAGTTCCAACATAACAAACATCCAGAAATCTGAATTCCAATTCCATTTTCAATTCTCAGCTTCCAATTCCAATGTACCAAACGGGCCCTTAGTACCCACAGCAGCGAGCGGCAGCACAATGGACACACCAATGACCAAACCTAGCCGTGCCAATGCCTCCCTCGTTTCATGCGCCTCCTCACTCCTCACCCAACCTCTCTTTCTCTCGTCCTCTTGCTATAATAATAGAACAGCCTTCCCTTGGACACACAAGCAAGATACCGAAATCCCATAAAGCCACCCCTCAAGCCTTACTTCCCAAGACTCCTTCTCACCCACCTCCATCCCTCTCCACGTACATTTCAGAGTTGAGAATCATAAGTAGAAGGCATTGATGGGTGCCGATGCCATGGGTTGCTGCTTTGAAGCTCGAACGGCGCTCGTGCGCGGCAAGAGGAGGCTCAGGAGGTTGTTCTGGAAGCTCAGAGCTGAGATTAAGAGGCAGATGAAGGCTAACTGCTGCCGCAACAACAACAACTTCAACTTCCACTACGATCCTTTGAGCTACTCCCTCAACTTCGACAACGGCAATTTTGGCTTCTTCTGCTGACCTCGCTCGTTTCTTCCTGCTTTTCTCATTTCCTAACTTTCTTGCTCTGTTTTGTTTTTTTTGGGTTGGGGGGGGGGTTGGCATGTGCTTTCCGGTGTGAACTGGGGGAACTGAGACTGAGACTCCTCTTGTGTACCCCCCCACCCTGCCTGAGAACTTGTTCTGTTTCATCAACAAAGGAAAGACATGGGTTTTGCCAAATGCTTAACGCAGTTTCTCTCTGCCTTGCACTGCCGTACGTGATGTTAAGGGACCATTGTTCTATTTTTTGAAAGTATGCAAACAAGTGAGAAGGCTAAAACCGAGTCTTGTCTGCATCTGCCTCTGCGTCCTTTTCTTCCACAGGCCAATGCAGCTTGATTTTATCTTAGAGACTTAGAGTTACCGTAAGTTTAATGAGCTGGTGGGCGTCAAGATCTCATATTTGCCTTTTAAAAGCCTTAGTTTGCATTTAACACCAGTTATTTATTAAGGCAGCGGAGCGGATGTTGACCTGAGGAATGAGACTTGTTTGGAAAAGATAAGGTAAAATGTTTAAAGCATGAAAAATGCGTTTAAAACTAGAAAAAACAACGAATACCCGCTGGGCAATATTGGCAAAAGTGAGATGCGGGTAGGAGTCAAACCTTAACTTTTCGAGATGCGATAAAAAAACAAATAATAATAATAATAAGTATGCATTGTGAGAAAAGCTGGCGAATCGCCCGAAAAAAAGATGATTGCATGGTTGGTAAGGGTGATTTTACGTAAGTTAAAATAAGTATGTGAGATGAGTTTTATCTCAACTTGTATGTAAC
The DNA here is from genome assembly GCA_025593235.1 of Vachellia pachyceras. Classification (NCBI taxonomy): domain Eukaryota; kingdom Viridiplantae; phylum Streptophyta; class Magnoliopsida; order Fabales; family Fabaceae; genus Vachellia; species Vachellia pachyceras. The sequence goes on along the minus strand of JANTPZ010093734.1, from coordinate 4,126 downwards.
ATAATTTCAACATGTTTATCAAACAAGCAATGAATAAGCAAAATGCAAATGTGTTGCTTCTGCATTCCTAATTTCCTGTTTCAACTTGTAAAGCTGTAACAAATCACCGGTTCATTTGAGAATGCGGTAGAGTAATGTTTTTAAGTAAGTCGAAACAAATATGTAATGGAGATTATCTTATTTCGTGAAAAAATACTGTTGAACGTGCATTTAAACCCCCACTAAACTCAAGCAACCGGGGCAAATGCACACTTGACATGAAAGAGGAGCAGTCGAATCAGCTCCACGCCACTCCTTGCAAGTTGCAATCCATTCAGCCATAGATAGTTTTACTCCATCCTTTTCTGTGTAGTAGTAGTAAACTAGTAATAATAATAATAATAATAATAATAATAATAATAATAAGTGAATAACATACAATACTTTTATTATTAGTAAATTTTTTACGACAGATTTAAAATTCACATTCCGATCGTGAAAAGTAGATGTAGTGTCCGTTTGGGAATGTGGTAGAAAAGTACTTTTACGTAAATCAAGGTAAATATGTGGCTCGTTTTGCGGAAAAACATTGTTAAATGTGTGTTTGGCTTTTGAAAATGTTGTTCCAAACAGGTCCCTAGATTAGAAACAGGATCTGTGTGCAAGGGGCAAATTCAGGCTATGAGCTCTGATTCCTGTTTGTTGTTAGTAAACAAGGAACACATTGTTTCTGGTCGCATATTTCATGATAGCTGGGTTTTAGGTGTGGGCCATTCAGAATCAAATCTGAAGCACGAGCATGGCCCGAAAGCCGCTTGGGAATACCGGGGGGCCCATACCTATGTTGACCAAACAAATAACTAAACTAAAATCAAAACAGCCATCAAATCTGTACCGTACATGATGGCAAAGTGGAGGAATGGAGGGTCGATGAGCGTACCGGGTCATGGATCCGTGTGACTGAAAATGGAGAGGCAGAGCGCGGGTGTTTGTGTGCGTGTGTGTGTATTTTTTTTTTTTTGGGACGAAAGAGCGCGGGTCTGGAAAACGAATGTAAGCTTCTTTGGCGCTAAAACCAATATGTCGCAATTCGCAATTCCCACTTGGCCGCTTCTAATTTCTCCGTCTGATATATATATATACACCCACCCGGACACTCACCCATTTGGCACTCCAAACATTCGCATTTTGAAGAAGGCGGAAGGCATTCGAAATGGCGGGTGGAAAATCAACCAGGTCGAATCTATCACAGGCTAGAAGGAGAGTTGATGCTGTCGATTCTCGGGCTGCTTCTGGTCTTGTCCGTGCCAAAGATGGCAGCGCTTTCGCCAAGTGGTTTGTTTCCTTCTCCCTACTTCCTGCACCCTTAATCTGCCTCTTGGAGTGGTTCCATTGCATGACGTTTCGACGCCTCTCTCTTCCCCGTTCATATATCGCTTGGTTGTGCCCTTCTTTCACGCACTCTATCCACTTTCGTTCTCTTCAAAGCCTATTGTTTAGCTTACGAGTTTTTGTTGCGTTATCGATCAATATATCGTTCATTTTAAAATCCTTGGTTACTGTTCCTTGACGATCTTATTGTGGTAATTGTGTGTTTGTGAACCTGCCTGATTGGTATGGTCGTGGACCTTGATGGGACTGTGATTTGTGTTCACATCGCCTTCCGTGGAAATAAAAAAATTCTGACATTCTTTAAGATGGCCCGGCAAATTGATGTAATTCTGTGGTTTAATGTTTTCTCTACTCCCTGCAGTGAAGAGTGCAACAAGAATGTTCCAATGGCCCTCATCAGCATGCACAGTTGCAGCCTTGATGCTAAAATAAAAATGAATCTGGGTAAAACACTTTATTATCTTTTTCTTACAAGACATAACATTGTGTTGGACAGTTTTCCCTATTAGTGAATGTCTTTTCATTGCTTTGAATTTCCTCTCATTCAGGGGCTCAGGTTGTGGAAAAGCCTGCTGAGGTCAAGAAGCCGGTAGAGAGGTAACTTAGATTTCTTGGTTATTTCTTCAGTTTTTGGCCATAACCATTCAATATGCTCATGTCCACTTTGTATACGTTGTTAATGGGAATTGTTCAGGAAGAAGCCTAAATCAAGCGAGCCTAAGGCAAAAAAGGCCAAGGTGGAGAAGGGGAGGAAGGACAAGGATCCTAACAAGCCCAAGCGTCCTCCTACAGCCTTCTTTGTCTTCCTGTAAGCTCTCCCTTTGACATGTACTGTCAACAATATCGTGCTTATCTTTGATTATGTTATTGAGTTTGAAACTTCTGTTGCAGGGAAGAGTTTAGAAAATCTTTTAAGGAGGCAAATCCTGATTCTAAAGATGTTAAAAGGGTAATGAAACTTGATAATCGGACACCAATTTTCTTGTTGATTGGGTCAATTTGTGCTGGGATTGCTAATTAGCATACTTTTCGAATGATGATCTAGGTTGGTAAGGAGGCAGGTGAGAAGTGGAAGTCCTTATCTGATGAGGTGAGTGATAGATGGATCCCTTGACCAAGTTCATATACCTATTTGACAATTTGATGGTTATCAAAACCTCACTGTATGGCCATAATTGGAGCAGGAGAAGAAGCCTTACTTGGATAGAGCTGCTGAACTGAAGGCGGAATATGAAAAAGCACGGGAAAGTTATAACGCTGCAGAAGGCGGAACTGTATGGATTCGTTGCTTGAGTTGATATTATCGTTTTGATTATTTATTCTTCTGTCTGAAAACTTGTATTTTTTCTTCAGGATCAAGAGGGATCTGATAAGGAAAATTCGGCTGAGGAAGGGGTTCAAGAGGAGTCTGAGAAGGATGAAGCAACGAAGGAAAATGAAGAGTTCACTGATGAGGGGTAGCAGAACATGCTTACTTTAAATACTAGGAAGATTACCTCAATGTTTGCTCTAGGAATGTAAATTTGGAAATATGCTGGTGGAGTTTTTTTATTTAGAATTTAGATTTAGATGGTAGGATTGCTATTTTGCAGCCTTCAAATGCAAAATGGTTTTGCGATGTTCTCCGCTGGTAATCAATGACAACATGGTTCCTGGTATTCCACAGGCTGAAAGGGTCATGTCATTTGATTTCGCCTTTTGCCATCCAACTCTTGACAGAATTTGTGTCGAACTTAATGATAGTTTAGCTGGTGTAGTGCGTTATCCTGTTTCGACGATATTGGGGGTTAAAGCGATATTTCTTCTCTCGATTTTAAGATTTTTTTAAAAAATAAACATTTTGTTTTTATAGGCATACTGATACCAATTAATCTGAATAGTGTTGGAAATTGGAATAGGGGTCCGATTAATGTGTTTATAATTTGATTTTGCTGCGGGTCTTTCTCCTGTTTTCACCGCTTATGTTTTCCTTGTGGGATGTGGGTTTGTAAATAAGATCAAATTGTGGGGCTTTTGCCGCATGGTTTTAATTATCAATGTGGCCTTGGGGAAGTTAACTTCATTAATCATTACTCAATTCATGATCACCAGGATGAGAATCAGATGCAATTTGTCCTTGGGGAAGTATACTATTCTTTCGTTAACTTGTAGTACAATTGGAATTTATATTTTTGCCCTGTTATCCATCTGATCACAAAACGCATGCTGCATGATGTTGCAATTTTTTTATAAACTCACTTAACCATAAAGCGTAACATCTTAAGTTGATCAAGAAATTGAAAAGATGCAACAGTGTGGGCAATTTTTATTAAAATAATAAAATACTATAAGATGGAACAATACCAATTTGGTAAAACTCAGAAAGGGAAAAGAATTAAAAATAATATTACCAGATAAGTAGTTCTTAACCCAATGTGGAGCCTAATGCTGATATAACAATGGTCACAAGGCATGAACATTTGAACTAGGTTGATTAAGTCAGCATCTCACTGACTCATCTTCCCATCTTTGTTTCCCTTGCAAGGAGGCAAGGGCTTGCCACATAAACAAAGATTATGAGCATAAGCAACTGGAGGAAAGACGATGAAAGGTCTTATCTGTGGTATTTCTCCACAAAGTCTGTTTGCCCTGAAGTTTGCATGCCTTAAACCAACAATCTGTGACAGAGTACTTGGAAGTTTCCCTGTGAGTCCATTAATGGACAGGTCAAGCCATTGCAGCTTCAGCAACATTCCTAAACTTGGAGGGATGGTTC
>JANTPZ010093733.1:0-13797 GCA_025593235.1 Vachellia pachyceras | reverse complement strand
GTTGAGTCCCACATAAGGGACTTATTTATCAAATGGTCCCAAATTTTAAAATATTTATCAAATGGTCCCAGAGGTGTTGTCAATTTAGCTCATGGTGTTGTCAAGGGTTGTCACGTGACAACACCATGCGCTGCATTGACAATACCATGCGCTGTATTGACAACACCTCTGAGACCATTTGATAAATATTTTAAAACTTATGACCATTTGATAAATAAGTCCTTTATGTGGGACTGTACAGTAAATTTCCCATCTTTTAAAACGCCGATGCTACTGTGAGTATAGCTGTCTCGTCATTTCACAAATAAAAAAGGAAGAGATATTTAGTATTATAATAATAGATTTCATTGACAACATTGTCAACACCAGCGTATGCTATGATCAATACAAAGATCTCATGTTGTCAATGAGATCTCAGAATAAATATTTTGATGAATAATCATTCCTTGAATAAATTTCTTATTGGGAAAATGACAAAAAGTCCCAAATAAGACAATTACAAAATGGTCCCAAACATTTGCACTAATACAAAATGGTCACAAACATTTGCAAAATTACAAAATGGTCCCAAAGTTGCTGATGTTGTAAATGAAGGCTGCTGAGCTTGTAAATGAAGGTTGCTGAGCTTGTAAATCAAGGGCTGCTGAGGTTGTTAAAGGTTATTTGTCATTAACAACCTCAGCAGCCTTCATTTACAACCTCAGCAGCTATTTCTGGGACTTTATGGTAATTGATCCTAAAGCTGCTGAAGTTGTAAATGAAGGCTTCTCGGGTTGTAAATGAAGGCTTTTCAGGTTGTTAATGAAGGCTGCTCAGGTTGTTAATGACAAATAACCTTTAACAACCTCAGCAGCCCTTGATTTACAACTTCAGCAGCCCTTGATTTACAACCTCAGCAGCCCTTGATTTACAACCTCAGCAGCTTTCATTTACAATCTCAGCAACCTTCATTTACAACCTCAGCAGCTTTGGGACCATTTTGTAATTTTGTAAATGTTTGGAACCATTTTGTATTTAGTGCAAATGTTTGGGACCATTTTGTAATTAAGTGTTTTATTTGAGACTTTTTTGTCATTTTCCCTTTCTTATTTGGGACCTCAGAATAAATTTCCAACTGTCTGTGCTGAGCAGGAAAAAAATTAATTAAATTAGTTTAAAAGAAAAAATTATACATATGCATGTAATTAATAATTATATATTAAGATCAACTTTTTTAATCAAATTTATAATGAATATATATTTTGACACGAACTTATGTATAATTATATTTTTATGGAAAAAATTATTTATTATGTTCAATTTAAATTTAATTTATCAAAATATATATTAAACTTTTATAAATAAAGGGAAAATGAGTTTCAGGTCCCAAGCAAGGGACTTAACCATCAAATGATCCCAAAGATTCAAAAAACTATTAAAAGGTCCCAAGAGTAGCTGCTGAGGTTGTTAACGAAGGCTGCTGAGGTTGTTAATGACAACCTCAGCAGCTTCTCTTGAGACCTTTTAATAGTTTTTTGAATCTTTGAGACCATTTGATGGTAAAATCCCTTGCTTGGGACCTGTAGCTCATTTTCCCATAAATAAAATAGGTAAAAATGTATTTTTGATCATTTTTTATCGGGCACATGTATAATTCTTAATATAGTTTGCAGTGTTTTCTTAATTTTATAAAATGTTTTTCAATCATCTAATTGTAATATCACTATTTTTATTAACAAAAAATACTCATTGAATTATGAATGTTGACAAAAACATTTTCTAACATATAAGTTTAATCTTTTAAAGTAACAGTTACTAATATAAAAAAGGGGAAATGACGCATAAAGTACCTCGAAAGTAGTGAACCCCAAAAAGGTGATTCGAAATTTAAAATTCCAGAGTAATGATAGTTCCTGACTCGTCTTTAGCAAAGTTTAAAGGATTACCTGAATGCCCATGTAATTATGATGAGACGTCTTCAGTTTTGGAAGGAGTGTCAAGGAGTTGAAAGATAAAAATTGTATTTAATAAGGTCTTTTCGAACCGAACAAAATTAAGTACGGTGTAGAAAGCATACTTTCTAAATTGAATGAGTCTTATTCTGAATCGATTATGCCTCATTATTTGAATCGAATAAGCCTCATTATAACTTCCTCATTTCAAAATGATATAAAATATAATCGAATTAATATAAAACACATTCGAATAATAATAATCTTTATAAACGTTTTAAAAAGTTCAAATTTTAAAATGATGTAATTTCCTCATTTCAACTCTAAATTTGACAAATGACGTATCATTGGAAAGCCCTTTGAGTCTAGTTTCCAAGGGAATAGGTTTCATAGACATTGGATTAGTATTTTGAGAGATATGATAAAAAACCAAACATGTGTCAGGAATACGTTTATTCCAAATATATCTTTAGTTTTTTGATCATATCTCTCAAACTAGATGTCCAATTGACTTGAAACTTGTGCCTGAAGATATAATCTGGGTCATCTGGGTCGAGAGATATGATCAAAAAACTGAAGATATATCTTGAATAAACGTATTTCTGACACATGTTTGATTTTTTTATCATATCTATCAAAATACTAATCCAATGGCTGTGAAACTTATGCCATTTGAAACTAGACTCAAAGGTCTTTTCAATGATAGGTCATTTGTCAAATTTGGATCTGTAATGAGGAAGTTACATCATTTTAAAATTTGAGCTTTCTAAACCGTTTATAAAGATTATTATCATTCGAATGTGTTTTATATTAATTTGATTATGTTTTATATCATTTTGAAAATGAAGAAGTTACAATGAGGCTTATTCGATTCAAATAATGAGGCATAGTCGATTCAGAATGAGACCCATATTCAATTTAGAAAGTATGTTTTCTACACCGTACTTAATTTTATTCAGTTCAAAAAGACCTTATTAAATATAATTTTTATCTTTCAACTCGTTGACTCTCCTTCCAAAACTGAACACGTCTTATCATGATTACATGGACATTCAGGTAATTTCCTTTAAACTTTGCTAAAGACGCGTTAAGAACTATCATTACTGTGGGATTTTAAATTTTGAATCACCTTTCTGGGATTCACTACTTTCGAGGTACTTTATGCGTCATTTTCCCTATAAAAAATCATTATTTAAGAATGAATGATTAATTGTGCATTATGGCTAGATGATTTTGAACAAAATAAAAAAAATAAAGTTGTATGATGGAAAAGATATTTCATAAAATTAAGAAATTAAACTAAAATTTTATACGATATTAGAGAAAGTATGCTGCAGGATATGCGATACCTGATTTATTTTTCCCCCAAAGTTAAAATCTTATCCCATCCAGGGGGGAAAAATCTTATCTCTTATCCTCTAAATAATGTTAAAAAAAAAAAATTCAGTCTTCACAAGTTACAGTCCAAAATCGTTCTTACCTTATCTGTCCAAGCGCAACTTTCATTTACTGCCTTTCCGTTTTATGACCTTCCACCATTGCATCAATTATCCACTCAATTTTCTTTAGTTTTATGAAACAAAGATAAACCAAAACCATAATAGCAGCCTAAAACGCGATCTAGCCCTGGCAATGAAGGATGAAACATTATTATTCTCTGCAAATATTACAACTGCGAGAAGGTCTACTGGAATTTTCTTTTGTCCCAGTTCAGAGAACAAAATACAAACGAAACAGCAGTTGTCCACATAACTAGTTTCTTTTCTTTTTTTTCCAAATAAAGAAAGAAAGCTACAGCAGAAACTATATGTAGGAACTAACTTGAAAATTTCTCTCCATTCTATGTGGTTTCAGTTTCAGTCATGTAAATGAACAGGAGGAGTTCTGAAATATGCTGGCACGGTCACTGGGAAGAACATCTGCCTTATTCCTTCATCTTTGATAATGGGGAAAATGATCCCCGATGCACCCTAAAAAAACAACGCAAAAAATACATATATCATAATCTGCGGTGGATTAGGCAGTGATATCTGAAAGTTAGATTCTAGTTATCCAGATGATAAAGTCAAAAGCATAAATTCTTGAGTAGACATGTTGAACAAAGCATAGATGAATTGACATGTAAAAATGTCAAGACACATCAAAGTCACTTGTCAATGAGATTCACCTATATCGTACTTAAATGACTTGATCATGTTAGCCTTTTTTCCCCACTGAGTTAAATTTAACATAATTAAATACTCACTGAAATCAATCTAGCTCCAATCCAAATGCGCTTTGGAGAAGGAAATGGGATTAGCAAACGCCCAACACCATAGACAGCCACCGCAAAGAAATGGAGAACTAAGGTCAGAGGGCGAGGGTTTAAACCAGATAGTAAAGATATTGGTCCATTCGAGAAAATGCCTCCAAGGCTGAGATAATCAAAACATGCTTGCCGCATCTCCTTCCTAGCTGGATCAGGGGATGCACAGAATACCTTGTACAATGCACCTGCTAATGTGTTTATCGTAGACGCAACTGGCTGCAAACAAAATCAGCCGCTGTCTATCAATTCCCTTCAAGCATCATTAAATACAGAACACAGACTCTAAAAATAGGTGGTAGCAAAACCTAGCACCTAATGACTCGGCCAATAATACCAGATTTGTATTCTATAGTGTCCCTGTGAAATCTATGTCATATGGCGTGCCTATGTCCATGTTTATTAGCAATGGAACAAGATATACAGATGGTTTACCACCATGGAAATAGACATCTAACATCTAAATATCAGATTTACTTTGCATAATTTTTAGTTTCCATAGCATTTGGAGAGTGAAAAGACTGAGATTGGTTCTTATTTAATTTTATTTTTCTACACGGGCATTTCATATTATATAGTGTTGCAGAGTCATGTTTGTCATATCTAGTATATGTCATGCTTATAAGCATTGGAAGTTGGAACAAGTCACAAATAACACACAGAAAGCAACAAATATGGTTTACCATCAACATTAATATCAAAGAAACAGTCATCCAGTAGCTTCATATCACATTTACTTTGCAGTGTATTGTCTTTCTGCATCATATTGTGTCTTGTGAGTGAAAGCCTAAGCCGGATTCTTATTCCTATCACATTTACCTTGCGCAGTGTGTAGAATGATTCAAGATACTTGCAAAGAGCAGTAGCATCATGCAGATTACGAAGTGGCCTAAGGAGATTCCTCAACACAACAATGTCAGATAGTGCTACAGTCATTCCTCCTCCCGTCAAAGGGTGACGCATATTAAAGGCGTCTCCCATCAAAAGGGCACCAGGTGTGGGGTAGGGAGAGGCGGGCATGCTTCTGTTTGGCATGGTTCTTATCTTACCCTTATCAATAGCTGCCATAAAAGAATCATACAACTCTGGTGGAACCTGAAGCCATAAAACATCCCTTATCGCATAAAGATTATCTTGCTAACTTGAATATCTAAGATTGTTCATTATTTAAAACAAATGATAATAAAGAAGAGTGAACTATGATATTGGCACCTGAGGAGCTACCACAGATTTCAAATATGTTGCCATTTCACCATTGGCAATAGAAGGTAATTCTTTGCCGGGTACATCAACCAAACAGCGAATCTCAGTGCTGCTGATGGGATAAAATAAAATGGGTGAAGGATCACCTAAGATAACGTGTCCATGGTTTGCATATGGAAGGTCACAATTCTCCAGGACAAGACCAACAAAATGAGATGGTACCTCAACCTGGAGAAACAGTTATGTTTATTAAGCAACAAAGGGCAATAAATATTGAAGTGCAAATAGAGCAAAAATCTATTATGAAGAATCAAACACTTGAAAAAAATTGCGTTGTGTCTTTCATAATTTCATAAATATATTTCATATATTATAGGTCCTTTTCATTTTTGGTTTTAGCATCTGTGCTTGGAAGATAAACATCATTGTATGACAACATTCACCTTTGGCTTGCAAAGAGAACGCCTCAAGTTGGAAAAGCAACCATCACAGACAACGGTGAGGGGGGCCCTTGCTGTGAGCTCTTGCCCATCCTTCCTTTTGTAGTGCACCCCTTTGATGATTCCATTTTCTTCAATCAGGGACGTAACTGTTCCTTGTTCTAGTTTCACACTGCAGGAATATTGGAGGAAACATGATGTAAGTGAAGGATTTCAAAACAACTTCAAAATTATATTTTGAACTCCGAAGTAATTGAAAGTTTAAGAAACAGTAACAGTTAAATGAAAACAGAAATCTGAAGCCAAAAGAAAAAAGTACCTTGGAAAAAATATGGCCTTTTCTCGCATTCTCTGGACGAAACGCCCATTATGAAAGCTCCTCCCAGAAACATCAGAGCCAAATGTCTCCAAAGGATAAGATAGTTTTGCATTTTTCCCATCCTTATACAGAGCATAGCCATAGACCCTCTGAGCATCAATTTTCTCCACACAATCTGCAGCAACTTTGTAACCTTATTAATCTGTAAAGAGACCTAGATTATCAAGATATTTCAGATTCTTGCTTACCCTCAAGACCCAATTCAATTAACTTTAAATACCCTCCAGGCTGCAGCAATTCACCCACGATTCTATCAGGCTCACTCAAGTCCCTTTCGATAACATGCACTTTTCGTCCATCCTACAATAAGCAGCATAAGGCAAGATCATTAGCAGCTATGTTATAGTTCCATACCTCCATGCAACAGAAGCTCAGGACAGAAAATAATCACACATCTGAACCAAATCTGGATGAATAATTGCAAAGATTTTTTTACTTCCATACTCTGGTAGGTTTTTGTGATTTACCTTCTCTTGTGAATACCACAAGCAGAGTTTGAAAAAATAAAGTACAAAACTTTTAACAGATTTTGATGCTTTCTTTGATTGATTGCTTGATGGTAAAATGAAATAGAAGAGAAAGTTACAAAAGCATGAGAAGTTGTTAGGTTTTTGTTATTTCCCTAATCGTGAGGTCTCAGTCTCACAAACAGATTTTGGAAAGAAAGAAATACAATACTTGTAACAGATTCTGATGCTCCGATCGCCTGATTGTATAGATCCTTCCATGGCAGAATTCTAGGGAAATCCAGTGAGCACAGAGGTTTTCGAAAAAGTTTGAGAACTTTGGTATTTTTTGTGATCTCCCAACTTCCGTGGGCAAACAGATTTTAGAAACAAAAAAAAACACATGAATTTCGCAAATTTTCTTGCTCTCGTTGGATGATTGAAAATGAAACGTGAAGAAAGATAATGACATTTATCATTAACGAAAATAAAAATAATGGATGAACCGTATTTTCTATTTTGTCTACGCCTTTCCTGGTTTGCCCCCCCTTGAATTACATTAAAAATTACCAGTGAACAATATTACTTCTTTCCTTTCAAACCTTTGAAGCTTTCCCAGCAACCGGAAACAAACTATTCACAATTTCTCTCTATATATTTTCTCTTTTTTTACTTGGGAACATCCAAAACATGGACAGAAGCATGATTTCAAACCTGTATAAGTTACGCGTCAGGAAAATCATCATACAGATAGAGGGCATGGGGATCTTATAAGAACAAAACAAGTAACATTTTCACCTTCCCAAGTGTGTAAGCAAGGGCAGCCCCAGCAACACCAGCACCCACAATTATTATTTCTGCATCTCCCGCATCCTCTGATTCACATTTTCCATTTTCTAAAATCTCCGCAAACCGACTACTGTTCACCCCTCTTGAGCCTGATAGTTTCTCCTTTCTCCTGGCAAACATGCAAACCGTAAACACAAGCAACACTAGAATCCCTCCCAGAACGAACTGATCCTCCATCTACAGAGATTGCCGCAAATGGAGATTGTGAGAAACAGCGAACAAAGAGAATATGGAAAAGGAAAATGAGAGAAGGCGTGATCCTCTCCCTTATCCTTTTTCCGGGAAAGCTCTACGCCTTCTGTTCGGTGGTTGTGTGTGACTAAAGAACCTTGGCGTGTAGCTTTTGTAGCTCGCAATCCAATATTTGGTGATTGCGGGGCTTCATTTTATACGGAACAATCGCTTCCCCCCAAATTCGGTGATAGCTCTGTCAATTCACCTAAAATTCCCAAATGCATGCTCCCTCTTTTTCTCTTTCCCTATTCTGTTTTGCCAGTTAGGGAATAGGATCCACCAGCTGACTGGCGACCGTATATTTTCGTTTCCTTGAGCTCTTCTCGCGCTATTGAAAGCGACAGATACTGTTTCTCGGTGTTTGTCCTTTTTTCCGGTTGTATTTCTTGGAGACATCGTTTAATGTGGGTGTTCAACTTTTCACCTTATTATTAGCAACAGTATTTAATTTGGTAAAAGAAATTAGTATATACTAATAATGGATATGTTTGTGAAAGCCGTAAAGAAGTACTTTTACACAAGTTGAGGTAAATATGTGGAGGAGATTGTCTCGTTTTGCAGAAAAACACTGTTAAACATAATTTTGGGTGAGAGTTAAATGTTTCCAAATAAGTAAAATATTTGTAATGTTTAAATTCTTATGTAATAACACGAATAAATATAGAGTATCAGTTTAGAAAAAAGTAGAAAATTGTTATATGAAAGAGATTATTTCAATTTACAAAAAAATATTATTAAACATGTATTTAAAAAATTTAAACGTTCTCTCAAACAGAATCGTGTTAATACTGATGACAATGAAACCTATAGTAAAATAGAAATATGTCAACTTTAGAAATCGTGATGATTCAAGTCTCTCTATCCCCAAAACGCCCACCTAACTCTAATAAATCTAGTAAAAGGGGACAGCCTATAATAACACAGAAGATTTTAATTCTTATTGGCGGATTCAGGATCTATAGATCAGGAGGTTTAAAATAAATGGATTTAAGATAAGTGAGATTTATTCATATTTTAAAAAGAATTTAAAAAAAATTTAGTTGATTCAAAATTAACAAATGAGTATATGTAAAATAAATCATAAAATACTAATATATACCTAATTTTCTAGAAGTCATGGGATGAGGCTGAACCCGCTCAAATATACTTAGGTCCGCCTATAATTCTATATGTCAATACTAACAACAATGAAATTCATAGTAAGAAGAAAAATCCATCAACTTTAGAAATCGTGAGATTCAAGTGTCTTTAACTCTCTAATTATTTATCCCATATTTTTTTTCAGTGGTTCTAAATCTGTTAGGTTTCACATTAATTCTAAATTTAATAATAAATTGTGCATTAAACACGGTTGTCTCTAAGAGAATTACGCGTATATAATAAAAGAATTCGTCCTTGTTTTGCAACCAAACATTTTACAACCAGTCATATATATAATAATCAACGATGTGTAATCTATAAAATAAAAGGCATTTACACGTAATTAAAAATACTTGCGATGTGGCTGAAAAATGATTGCATTTGGTTCTTAAATGCTACTGCGCAATAAGTTTGGTAATAACAATTTTTTTATAATTTTTTTAAAGATAAATATATATTGAGAGAGTGTGTGATATATGAGTAGTTTACATCTTATTTTTTATTATTATTTGGTTTGATAATAAAATAACGTGGATTGTTTTTGTAATTGGATTTAACATTTCACTTCTTTACTGCATTATTGTTATATATAACTAACATTATATGAGATGTATTTTTAATATTATTACATGAATAGCACTTTTATGTAATTTAAAAAAAACTGTGAGGGAACGGAATTAAATTATTTATGTATAAAGAAAAATTGACCCTTAAGTGAGACTATTAACGTAAAGAGAGAATTTTAAAATTTTCATAGAGAATTGTATGGTTGAAAAAAAATACATCTCTTACGTATTTATTGCTTTTAACGAATATGAATTAACGGTCTGTATTATTTAATTTAAATAGTTGTTACTTCTAAAAATGATGAAAAAGATTTTCTCATTGAATGAGTTTTACGCTGAAGAGAAGGTTTTCATTCGAATAACATGCCTTATTCAAATGAAAACAAACGTTCGTTAAAAATCCGTTGCTCCAGATGAAAAATGCTACGTTTTATAAACTTTTGGGGTGAATCTGATCACCAAAAAATTTCCGGATACTCAGTGCTCCAACATGTATACTTCCATAAGAAAAATGCTACTTATCCCAAAAAAATGATAAGAGTGAGTAGTATTTTGCAAGTTAAATCACCAATACGGCAAGTAAGAAAGATGTGAATCATGAAGCCGGTTAAGTTTGGTGTATAGATATGCGTTACGTGTGTAATGAATGGGAGAAGGTGTTATCGGCAAAAAAAAAAAAAAAAGAATGGGAGAAGGTGTTGGTGCACAAAGCAATCAAGGTAAAACCAAGATTAACACGCAAGTTATTTAGTCAAATCGATATTGGCGTGTTTAAATAAGCGGTTGTAGAAATTACTTTCTGGTAAAATGATTTTGGAAAATGAAGTTAAGATAAAAGTTAAATGATGTGATTTATATTTGGATTGAAAGCAATAAAAGTGATTTTTTTTAAAAATGATAATTTATTTGATTAAAAATAAAATTTTTGTGGGAAATTATTTAAAAATATAGAAATCTCATTAAATAATCATATTAATATTATTTTACTTATTGTGATAATTTGAGGATGAAATTATAAAAATAAAGAATAGTTATGCATTATTAAAAAAATTGAAAAGACTAAAATGGATAATTAAATTATTTTAGTGAATGAAAATATATGGGAGAATTGGGAGAAAATCCCCCATTAGATAATTAATTACAAAATGGGATCCTTCACACATATTTAACTTAGCTTCCACATCTATAATTAAGCAAGTCTCATTTTATAATCAATTTCTCAATTAGGGATTCCCCCCAAATCTCCCGATGTATATGTAAATTAATTTTTTTAAAAAAAAATATTCCCCTCACCCTGCTCATTGTGTGAGAGCAACTACCAACAATTTCCTTAACCGCCAAATAGGTCCAAAATATGTCCCACTTTTAAACCCATGAGACCCGATTTAAAGAGATTAAAGAGATTAAAAAATTATTTAATTATAATGTATGATAGGTAATCTCTCCTAAACACATATACTTATAATTTATACATTAATTTATAAATTAGATAAATTAACTTATAATAAATATAAATATTTTAAAGCAATTTATTTAACTTTCAATCTTAAGATTAATTGATTGAATTTTATATTAAGAATATAACGTAATAACTTGTAATGATTTTGAATACTAATTTGTTTGTTGGGATTTACCCAGTAAGGCTAATTTTGGCTGTTGGGATCTACCAAAGTCATTGCTTTTGAACAAATACAAGTTAAGCTCCCTGTTTTATTTTTCTTTAAAAAGACAATCTTTCCTGAAAATAACAGTTCAAGCCGCGTCATGACTTGGACCTAAGATCCTATTTGGGGATTACATAGAGACGTAATTGAGATATATAAATATATATATATTTGTAGAAATTAAATATTTCAGGCCGAACATATCAATTTTTTTTAAATAATGTGTTCTCATCCAGAATTTAAGTTTCATGACTTTAACAATTATGCCAAGAAAATTAAAATGAAAATTCCAATAGTGATATTTTAATTTGGTTTTTTTGTGTGGGAGCGAGAGAGAATATAATGATTGTTAAGAAACTGTGTTTGTTTCGGTTTTCTTATTTTCAAAACTATTCTTAAAAACATTTTTTAAAAGGAAAAATAAAAATTATGTTTAAATGATTGTTTTTTAAAATATATTTAAAAATAAACATACTTAGAGAGAAAAGTAAAATTTCAATAATAGCTCAAATTTTTAAATAAAAAAATCATCAAAAAAGATATCTAATTTTCCTAGTTTTTAACTACATCATCGAATTGAATTTCAATTTCATCTTCCCCTTTTCACCGCAAATAGATTGATACTGATGTCATTATTGTTCACTGAACTTTAATGGACTTCTGGGTGTATGGCTGTTTTGTGTACGTGTAATTAATGTGGAGCCTTTGTTTCTTGTTTAAGATAATGGGTCCGTTTGGCAAATTACCATAAGCCACTTATAAGTGCTTATTCACATAAGTCGAGGCAAATATGTAGAGGAGATTATCTCGTTTTGCGGAAAAGCACTGTTAAACGTGCTTATGAAAATAAGTACATGGTTACCAAACAAGCCCAATTTCTTTAACCCAACTCACAAATTTTCTATCTCTCTCTGATTCTCTTCTAAAATATCATTCATACCAAACCATCCACAGTTGAAAAGTACTTGGTATGATTTTCTATTTATAAACAATATTCTCTCTTGTAGAATTTATTTTAAATGTAAGCAATAATTTATCATTATCTACAAATTAAATGAATTTCCCATTTTTACCCCTAGTCAATTATATGTCTTTATCATATACTTTTTTCACGCATTCTTTCTTATGTATTTTCTCACTAATTCTATCTTACACTCATCATTTTCATAAATAAAGTTATATTTGAAAAAAAATTATATGTCTTCCATATTTAATGTTTTTAACCAATCTTAATTAATAGTTTGCTTTGCATAATTTGAATAAGTGTTGTTTATAAAAAAAATACTAAGAGGAAGTAGTATTTTGAAAGCTAAATCACCAAGAGGTTAAGTGGGAATGATGTGAATTATAAATTGGCTTAAGTTTGGTTCATACATAAGTTGTGTGTATAATAAATAGCTTGATAGAGACGGTTTTGGTGCACAAAGCACGCAACATCAAACCAAGATTAATACGTATTATTTTAATATAAGAGTTAATTAACTTTTATAAAATCCAACAATTTAACCATTTTATCCCTATTTAATATATATTATATCATATAGAAATAAAAATAATAAAGTAAAATTGTATATTCAAAATAAAATGGTACGGTAACGTTTTATGTTCTGTCTACCTGTTCACAGACATGTATTTAATAAGCATGCATCTTTAATGGGTCAGATGATGGCAGGTGACTTTGGAAGAATGAATTAATGGCTCCATTTGAGAATGCGGTAGAGAAGTACTTTTACGTAAACTAAGGTAAATATGTGAAGGTGATTATCTTATTTTACTGAATAACACTGTTGAATATATTTTTGGGGAGTAAATAAACTTTTACAGACCAGTACAATAAAACGCCGCCTTGGTCGTTTGCTACCAAAAGCCAAACACGTGTCACGAGATACACCGATGGCTTTGTGAGGACGAAATATACATTACCCGTAACCTAATTAGCTCTCCGGAGATTAAAGAAATTAAAATTAGTGTATTTAAAAAGTTAAAAGTAGTGTATTTTAAAACTTTAGCTAGTAAAAATGTTAGAGAAATTTATTGTTTGGTCCCACATAAGGGATTTATTTATCAAATGGTCCCAAAGTTTAAAATATTTAAAAAATGGTCCAATTGACAACACGAGATGTTGTCAATGCAGCACATGGTGTTGTCAGGCGTTGTCAAGTGACAACCCCATGTGCTGCACTCGTGTTGTCAATGGAACCATTTTTTAAATATTTTAAACTTTGGGACCATTTGCTAAATATCTTCATTACATGGGACCAAATAGTAAATCTCCCAAAATGTTATGTTTAACTTTCATAATTTTTTTAAAAATTTCAAATATTAATAAAACATTATCTAATACTGAGATATTGAATTCAAGTTTTTTGAAATACCTATGACTAGCATACAAAATTTTTAAATACAAAATCACCCTTTGAGATTAACCATGTTGAGTTTCTAGACAATTAAGCCAACAAAATTGAAACTTTGCACATATCTAAAGGGTCAAAAATACACTTTTGCCGTATACAAAATTTCATCTATAATTCAGTTGTGTGATAGAGGGTCAATTTTGTCCTTAAGAAAATTAAGAGATTGAATCTTAAAAATAAAAAAATTGCGCTAAAAATGTTACTTTTAATTAAACTTGTTACATAA
>JANTPZ010093732.1:0-28817 GCA_025593235.1 Vachellia pachyceras | reverse complement strand
TTGCTTCTGGATTAGGAATTGAATTCAACAAGATCGTGTACTGCAATATCTGTAGATTGTACATGAAATAAGTTGAGAACAAATATTCAGTTACCAGTGACATGAATTAATGCTCCATAGGTTCTCTGAAGATGCCAATTTAACCTGTTGGAAGTTAATAATTTCTTCACCTAAGTGTTACTTCTATTTTTGTTGTTTGATTCAATTAAAATAGGTGGATCCATCGGGTTCATATTTTTCCTGGAAAGCTTCTGCTATGGGGAAGAATGTTTCTAATGCAAAGACGTTTCTTGAGAAGAGGTATGCTTTGATCATTGATGACAATGCGGCATGCGGAATTCAGTGTAGATACTGAACATAGCTGATTTTTTTCATGAGCTGTCATACACCATGTGCAGAGAATTCTATAACATTTAACTGTGAAATATTTCTAGTAGCATTCTCAATTGAAGTTGTTTTCCCCCACATTTAGATCTTTTCCCACGTTTCAAGAGTTGATTGCTCATTCTGCAGATATACTGAGGATATGGAGCTTGATGATGCTGTCCACACAGCCATATTGACTCTGAAGGAAGGGTAGGAGCAAGTCGCTATGTTTATGCTTAATTTTATTGTCCATTAGGTCCAAAAGACATTTCTTTCTTAATGCTTTTTTATTTGTGTCTTCCAGGTTTGAGGGACAAATATCAGGCAAAAATATTGAAATTGGCATAATTGGTGCGGACAAAAAGTTCAGGTGCGACTTACTGCTACCCTTGTGTTTTACATCCTGTACCTTTGTTTTTACCCAAATTAGTTGATTTCTTGTTTTGTTCGTCTATCCCTATTTATTTCAGTGAAGTGAGTGAACCTGAATCCGACTTGGAAAATTCTGAACATTTTCAACCATAAGATAATTCCCATCACCCAAAAAGAAAAAAGAAAGAGATAAAAAAGAAGATAGATCATGTCTTTATCTCTGCTTTAAGATTATGTTTCAATCAGTGTGTGTGCGTGTGTGGATATGGATCTACTCAGATCTGTTAACATAATCATTCATGGGGAGTTTGTGTTGCAGGGTATTGACACCAGCTGAAATTGATGATTACTTGGGTGAAGTAGAATAATTTGCTACGAAGAGAAGTATTGCATGCTTTAAGTTACTTTAGATGAGAATCAAAGCCTATGTGGGCTGCTTAAGTCGAGAGACTATTGATACCAGTGGTGTACTTGAGTTTAAAAGTAGTCACTTTCAGTTGTAGCCTGCAATATTTCTTAGACAAAACATCGTTCGCAAGTTCTCAAGTGTTCCATAAACTTGAAACAAAACACTTTCATGTGATTATTAATCTTTACTTTTTGAAGGTTGTTGTAACTTTATTGTTCTTAGAGTGATCTGCTGTTTTTCATGTCCAGTTGAATGCGTAACATCATGTCCAGTTGAATGCGTAACATCAAAGGAATTTGAGGACAACCTAATTTTCCTGTACACCAATTGTCTTAAATCGGTCTCTTCCTCACCTGTACCTCCAAAGAATGCCCTAATTAAGCTCAAGAATATGAACTGACATCAACTCAAATGCCAAACTCACTTCAAGTTTGATTATTGAAACCAATGCTATGCGAATCATCAACATACATGAGATCTTTAGATGCCGGGCAAGAAAAATAACAGCACGGTATTATTATTTTTTAAAATAAATTTCAACGGCCTAAATTTCGCTTTAAGTTTCTACATTATTCTGTCAGTTATTCCTTCAATCACTACTTACACAATTTTTATTATGCATATAACTTATTTTCAAATAAGAAAATTCAATATATAGCAACTAAATTTGCTAAAACTAATAGCATCAGCATACAATCATTTTCCAACAGCAAAGGGTCCATCCTCATGAAGCTTTTGCCACACAAATCAAAACCAACCCAGGTAAGAGATAGCCTACGAATGCCTTTTTTTTTCTTTCAATAGTTTGAAGAAGAAGAAAACTTTATATGCAGTAATACTAAGCATAAATTCTCAAAGATTGATTCAAAATATCTCATTTCTACCAACAACAACATCTATACTTCATGAGTGACTAGCTAGCAGCTGGGAAGGACGGCTAAAGTAAACAAAGGACTGTAATTCTAAAGAATTCTCCACCTCTCAAGAGGTGTAATTTCTCTCCATTAGATTCACTTCAAGAGCTACACATATTTTAACTAATAAGGTAAGAGATTGAACCCCAGATACAGATCCCTCCTCTCTGCTACCCTTTGATTTTCCAGCTGTGGGCTGTCCGAGGACCACTTACAATGCCTTCATAATAGCGGGATTCAAGCTTTCCTCTATTCCAAGCTTTGGCAAAATCCAAGAACATCTCGCGTGCTGACTCAGATGAAAGATCAGAGAAGAACACATTCTTCTCTTCTTTCAGCCATGTGGCAAATTCGTTGTTCTTAGAAAAATAGTCATCCTTGGACAACTCTTGGAACTCCTGCATTTGAAATTATGAAGGTAATCCATACAACCAATGAACCAATTGATTCTTCAATTCATCAACAACCAAAGCATTTAACTCGAAGGTCTGAACGTAGACATCAATGTATGGGAATCAGAAAGAGGTTCTTCTTGACTTTTTAAAGCATTTCACAAGTAGACGAAGAATGGCCTAATCTAAAAGTTTAAGCTTGTTCTGAATAATATACTTGAATCCCAAAGAAAGTAGCAACCATGGAAAAGCTATGAAATATGAGAAACAAACAATGTTGGGTTTAACAACCTGGCACAACCAGGGTTTTTTTTCAAACAGGCATTATGAGTAACAATAATATCAAGAATATAACTCACCATATGGCTATCACCTTTACTGTGCTTAGTTTTGTGCTTATCTTTTGACTTCTTCCCTGAAGAGAAAGTAGAATGCTAAAGTATTATCGCTAATAGAAAAATGTCATGTAGGGAAGAGTAGAGTAACAATGATTCTTGCCTCAATAATAGTATAGACTTAAAAATGCTGATACTCTTCAAACATAATACGAAGTAACAAATGGGCAGAAAGAAGTTGAAAAAAGGAAACACACACATACAGAGCCTGAATGTTTACTTTTCAGTGGTCACCCATGCCACACGTTAAAAAGTCAAACCAATTCAAACAAATCATTTTGAAGGAAAATTACCCCTTCTCACATTATTCAGTTGGGGACTTTGAAGGGAAATTGCCCCTTCTCACATTATCCAGTTGGGAAACCTTTCTATGATGGTAAATGACAAAGCAAGGAAATAAGTAATCTAACCCATCCCCACCCCACTTTCCCCTAACACAAACACAAAAGTCAATTCCTGGATGTTGATTCATTTTTGTGTGAATCTCCCGTTTCTAACATATAAGATATACAGGAAGAAATGATGACAGAATGTTAGAATAGTGTTTTGCAGCAATTACACAATTTGTGCAAGTAAAAATTCAAATGTCAGTTACAGTCGCAGGCCATGGTAGCAGGTCTAGTAGCCGATGCCCTGTTGCTTCTTTCAGAGTATCCTTTATATAGACAACCAAATGAAAATAAGGATGATGTAGAATCAATTTCCGTACTATTTCCTTCAATAAAGGAGGACTCAACAGGCAGAATTAGGCTTTGGTTAAAATTTGCAAGCCCCAACTTATGGAATCCACTTTACAAACATGTTCTGGCATGAAACACCTCAAGACAAACTATTTTCTAACCCAATGTCAAAGACCCAGCAGGATGCCTTAACAAGATCACCTTCATCCACTTGTGAAAGATTGTACAGTACTAGAAATGGTTTTCATAATTATTTTAAATAGCTTCTACTATTCACATACCTCTTAAAATACCATGTGACATGAGCTAAAAGTCACACAACATTATTAGCATGACTTCTGAGACATTTTACGAGACCAGAAGTCAAAGACCTCGGAAATCAGGATGACACCCTTGGCAAAAGACCTCGGAAATCAGGATGACACCCTTGGCAACTAGTCTACATGTCGTCTTACTTCCTAATGGAACTGATTCAAGCTTGCATATCGCCAAGACTTTCGTGTCAAATTGACAACTGATAGAGCTTACCCCTCCGATCACTTGATTTAGAGCTTGTTTGGTTTCACTTCCCATAATCTAGGTTTGATTTCAAAACTTAAGTTTTGCCCAAGTACTCACATTTTCAGAAAAGCTATTTTGGATACAAAATCTCGGTTTGAAACATAGGTTTTGAAAAACTATTTTCTTATCAAATCACACCCTCTACTAATAAATTTTCTCTTTACTACTTTTTCTTTCTTTCTCTTTCATCTTTCCTATTCTACTTTTTGCCTCGAAATCCGTAAAAGCCAAAACTTCTCAAACACAATCACATTTTCAAAACCTAGGTTTTGCCTCGGAATCCGTAAAAGTTATTCTCCAAAACCTAAGTTTTGCCTCAGACCGATCAAAGAGGTTTCCTCTTTAATCATCATAAAATCATTTACCTCTGCCCATCCTTAGATCCTGCAAGGGATGCAAGTCACCAAAATTGCTGCTAACTGAATTCCTAGATGTTATTTCCTACCAGACTACTAACTAAATCCCAACTAATCCCATGTAAAGTACTAGACTTATGTAACTCATCACAAATAAAGCACGTTGATTTATACTTTCATATAAGACAAAAGATACCGTTCCTTATATTTCTACATTTCAGATTAAAACAATTCATATCCAGCATCTCATTCACACAGAAAGTCCAAAATAAACCGATGGTTTGATAACAAAAACACCCCAGAATTGTAGGGAATGAGTTTACTCATGACAAAGCTAAAGCAACTTGGTGAGGTACAAAAAGATAAAATTAAATAAAGTTGAATGAATGCTTGAACACTTTGTACATTTAACTGTTCTTCAGAGACAGTATAAAGCCCCACTGAGAAATGATGAACTTTTCATGCCTACCTTTCTCAGATCTATCTTTGGAATGCCTATGAGATTTCTTCTCCTTGCGTTTCTCTTTCCTTTCTCCCTTCCGATTCCTTTCCTCATCCTCTGCCGTTCGCTGCCTCTTGCTTTTCTTCTCATCTGGGTATTACCAGCATAATTTAGTAAAAAGTAAATGGAAGCACGAAAAACTTCCCAGTAGATGTCATCGTGCCGCCTGAAAAAGGTCTGATTATAGAAGCCTTGCGTAGTAAGGTTTCTTGCGCTTTCTCGAAAGCCAAACACGTTGCATAACAAAGAGAGGGAAAGAAAAAAGGGGAAAATCAAGTACCTTCGGAATCTGAGGAATAACTCCTTCGCTTCTTCTTCTCCTTGGACTTCTTATCGCTTCCCATGAGTGCTTTCTTCACAGCTTGGGGATAATTTACTACGCTTCAGAGTTAAGGATTCTTCAACAAATAAAGCAGACCCCTTTTCACTATCAAAGTCGAACGCAAGTTTTCATACGCGCCAATGGCAATGTACTCTGCGGGGAAGGGCGATGAAGTGCGAAACCAAGTGAAATATGGTTAAATTATACATTAGTACCCTAACTTTTATTAAAATTTCATAGTACGATAATTTTTTTTCTTTAAATAAAAAATGTGATGGGACGGTTGATTCAAGAATTAATGATCCGGTCACCTAAACACCCCGTTTAATACATTCACTGTCGAGAAGTGGAAGTGGAAGTGGAATCAGAATCATTATTTTATGTTGTTTAGTACCATGAAACTCATTTCTTAATGGAACTCACTTCCATAAAAAATGATGGAAGTGGGTTCCATCGGCCCTCTTATAAAGTGGGTTCCATCAGCTTGAGAATTTGTGCATGACCATTGTACCCTTCAATGACTCCAGCGAGCATGACGACGGCAGCGATGGCGGCGGCAACAGCAACAGTGACGGTGACGACATGGAAGATGACGATGAATCTTGCGACCTCCCATCTCCAGCAACCTCATTCCCTTCCATATGCGACTATGGCGACCTCCCATCTTCTTCTTTACCAATTGACATATTGGCAAGGAGTCTGGCGAAGAACAGCGAACAGCGACCTCCTTGATATTTACCAACCTGGCGAAGAATGGCAACCAGGCGAAGAACTCAACTCTGGACGACAATGGCGACCTCCTTGATATTCGTCAGATTTGATATGTGAGATTATCTCACCTACGCGGCGACCTCCACAAGCTTGCTCGTCAGACGGTGGTCTGAACGAGCCGCCCGACCCTGGGCCTCTGCAATTGTCCTTCTCTGAGCGCGCATCTGCGCCTGCGTCATCGTCACCGAAGCTCTATTTCTGGGTTCGTTCCTGCGTCATTGTCTTAGTTCCTTGTCTTCGTTGCTGTGCATTCCTGTTCATTGTCTCGTTGAAGAATTTTCTTTGGGGAAGAGAGAAAATTTTTTATTGTAACGGTAGATTAGTCTTTTCACATTATAAATATAAATATTAAATTAAAATAATGCCCCACTTCTAGCATAGACGCGGGCTGACCCGCACGCCCGCTCTGCCAGCTGGCCCACCAACCCGCCAACATTTTATTTTTATTTTTTAAAAAAATTAAATTTCTTTTTTTATTCTTTTTTTGCCAAATTTTTTTCATAACATTGTATAGTTATAACATATTAATTGACTCATATAATTCTTTTTCTACTAATAAATTTTCAATAATGACATTTTTCATATTTTAAAGTAAAAATATAACTATTAAATGTGTTGTTATAATTTTAAATATAATATTATAGAAAGTTGATATGAAAAATAAAATATTCTATACTATTTTTGAATGTATTAAGTATTATTTATCATACTTTAAAAAAATATTGAGATGAAAAGGGTAAGAAAAATATATAATATAGTATTTTTAAAATTAAAAAAAATAGGTGGCGGGTCGGCGGGCAGCGGGTTGGGCATGGTGGGCTGGCTTTTGCCAGCTCGAACCCGCTACTTGTTGGCTGGTTGGGCCCATATTATCGGTACTATCAACTTCTTCCAGTATACCAAACATACTTGTTGGCGGGTTAGGCCCATAATCTCACTTCCACTTTCAATTCCACCTCCAGTTCCAATTCCATTAAAATCAGTTCCGCGTACCAAACGGGGCATAACTGCTATGGTCATATCTCTAACCCATGGATTTTTTACCAAGGGTAAAACAGTCGTAACTCAGATAATCCGATTCAAATTAATTTTTTTTTAAAAAAACTTTTAGTTTTAGTGAATTTATACTACCCTAATTGGATTTCTTGTTTTAGTTTATCATCATATTACTAATTTCTAACTTTTATTTTTTGGATTACTAAATTAAACTAACACTAAATATTAGTAATTTTGTTTTAGTACTTCGTTATTTTTATAGCTTTTGAAGGATTTTAAATATAAAATTATATTCTCAATGTTGTATTTTATTATTGATACAATCAAACAATTGTGTGATATATGGATGCATCAAAAAATTACGTATTTATTGTCTTTTTTATTTAAATATTATGATATTAACTTATCCATAATTAAATATGAGTTTTTTTATTTAATTATACTATTTTGATATGATCAATCTGACTCACAGCTTGATCTCAATATGGTCCACTATTTTATTTAATTATCCTTAACCCTTGGACATATTTTAATACCTTGAATTTTTTATAGGTCCGTTTGGAAACGCGGTAGAGAAGTACTTTTACGCAAGTTGAGGTAAATATGTGAAGGAGATTATCTCATTTTACGGAAAAATACTATTGAACGTGCTTTTGGAGAGTAAATAAGCTTTTTCAAACAAGCACTGTAGAGTTACAGCAGGGCAATTTTATTAACAGACAACTACAAAAGTAAAACAATATATTGAGCTTCACAATGAACCACCCATCAAAGCCTAGTCTATAAGCAACACGAAACTCATACCTGCTAACTAAATTAAGACTAAAGAAAAAAGATATTAGACACATTTGGGAACGTGATAGAGAAGTGCTTTTATCATTTATGAGGTAAATGTGTGAAGAAGATTATCTCATTTATGGAAAAACACTGTTAAATATGCGTTTGTCTTTTCCAAATGTGGTTCCAAATAAGGCCACTACCTATTTTATTTAATTTTAAATTTCAGTTCAGTTAACTTTTTTGAAAACATTAAAGAAGTTAAATAAATTATTTTAAAATATTAGTTTATGTCAAACATTAGATTAAATGTTAGTTTATAATTTCGACATATTAATTTAAAAAAGATAAATATAAATAATTTAAAATAATGTATTTAATTTGCCTAGTCTTATGAAAAAATCAATTAACTCTTATATTAAAAATATATATTGGCGTAATATGCATACTCCATAATAAAGTTTGTAGTTGTAATAAATGATACAAGGATTAAAGTTGTAATTAATGTATTTTATACTATACTATAATAACCAACAAAATCACTTGAAGTAGTCAAAACTGCTAGAGTATACAAAGAGTTGTCTCTATAATAAAGAAAACTGGGCAGGGAGAAGTAACAAGTGATGAAACAGTGGCGCAACAAAAATAAGCTGAGTTTGGGTTTTACAAATTTATGAGAAAAGACGAAAGTTCATCTTAGTCTCTCTTCAGTCTTCATTCTCTTCATACACATCATCATCTAAAATCTCTAGTAATCTCAAATACTTGTTCATAATCTGTTCATCAAAATGTCCAACAAGATGAGGTTTTGGATAATAGCAGGTTGTCACTGTGCTTGTTTGGAAACACTTAAATCATACCCAAAAGCACGTTCAACAGTGTTTTTCTGCAAAATGAGACAATCTCCTCCACATATTTACCTCAGCTTGCGTAAAAGTACTTCTCTACCGCTTTTCCAAATGGACCCACCACCTTTGACATCTTTCTCCAAGATTAACGTGAAAGAGGAAACTAATGATGATGAAGAAGTTGGGTAATTTACATGTGTTTGGGATTCTGTTGGGAGAAATAAGTTTACGGACTTCGAGAAGAATTTACGAAATCTAATAAGAATTTACGGATTTCAAGATGATTTTTAATATATTTAGAGATGATTTTTACGGATTTTAAAATGTTTTATCTTGATCTGCATGCACCATTTGAAAAAAGTTCTTTTCAAACATGTACAATGCTTGACTGGAAAAAGAGAGGAAAGAGAAGGGACGTTAATAAACAACGGCGAAAGATTTGGAGGGCTAAGAGAAATGGCTGACAGATAGAAATGACGTGACTCCATGAATGGTCGAGCTTCAAATGGAAGGAAGTTGAGATGGAAAGGGAATACTCAGTTACTCACCCAACCTGCTTTGGCTTCGTAGAATTGTGTTTTATTTGCAAATTGGATTCAAACATGGGCGTGGTCACGTGCAATTCCAATTTGCCATCACCCATTTCTATCACAAACAGAGACACAAGATCCGTTTGAAAATATGGTGGAGAAGTACTTTTATACAAATTGAGAAAAATATGTAAAAAAAATTATCTCGTATTATGAAAAAACACTATTAAACATGTGTTTCAACCCTGCTAACGCTGAACTAAACATACACACTCTTAGGAGTATGCAAGTGAAGTAATGATGAGGTCGCCTGTAAGCCGCAATGATCACGCTTTGAATATTCTAAGCTGACTTTATCCCCATAACATTTGTCACAGGTTCAAAATTCCATCACCTAAATTGGGACTTTTCTAGAGGAATGAAGATATTAGTAGAGAATTCTAGAGCATTGAAGAAAGTTCTAGAACTCTACAGAAGGACCTAGAACTCTCTGGAAAATTCTAGAATACGATGGAATGTTCTGGAATAATTTAGGATGTTCCGAAATGTTCTGGAATATCATGGAAGGCTCTAGAATATTCTAGAAGGTTCAGGAATATTGTTGAAGTCTCTGGAACGTCCGAGAAGCTTACTAGTCCATTCTAGGATAGTGTAGAAATATCTAGAATATGCATGATACTTCTAGTCTTGTATAGAATTTTCCAGATACGCAATGTAAACCGTAGGATTTAATCAATCTCCACCGTTCATTAAGGAGATGGAGAGGCTATAAATAGGTGGCATTGGTCATTTGGCAAGGCAACCAAGGGACCAAGCTTCCAAACACGTGTAAAGCATTCTCCTTGTGAATAACATTCTTTTTTCAAGTATTCAATACTTGAGTTCTCTTCTTTCCTATCCAAAGCATACTTGCTTACCTCTTAAGGAGTATTAGGCTGACTTAGTCACTAAAATAGGAGTGTCTAAGTGCCGCACGGGCAAGAAAAGAGTAAGTCCGTGACAGCTAGTATCAGAGCTAGGTTTCATCCAAGGGCCAAAGCTAGCATTAAGCAAGTATGTCTAGCAGCGAGACTACTCTTGCTGGTGGTGTTGGTGGCGAGGAACAAGGTGGAGAAAGGAGGGTAAGGTCGAAGTCTCGTGGACCTTCCAAAGGAGGGAAGGAAATAGGGGACGTGGACACAAGGCTCATGAGGGTAGAGCTTTCAGTAGCTGATGGAGAGGATAAGTTCAGGGAGGTGGACTCCCATCTAGAGGAGCTTGATGGAAGGGTCAATGAGCTCCGCGAGGAAATGTTGGGAACCCTGAACGAGGCTACTGGTAAGTTCACAACAATGTGAGACTTCTTCAAATTCTCTTTCTTGTGAAATCCTTATCCTCAAAGAAGAGAATGAAGCTTTAAAGAACGAGCTTAAGGGGGTGCACATAGAGTTGGGAAATATGAGGGAAGAGATAATGCTTCTTAAGAAGGCACTAGCTCATGGTGGGTGAGCTATCTCATCTGACCCAACCCCTACTCCTTCAAGAATGGAGATTCCTAAACCCAAAGCGTATAAAGGGGCTAGGAATGCAAAGGAGGTAGATAACTTCTTGTGGAGCTTGGAACAGTACTTCCGAGCCACTAATGTCATGGAGGATGCTAGGAAAATCGACCATGCATCACTTTATTTGGAGGACACTGCGATGTTATGGTGGCATCGTAGACATGGTGAAATTGAAAAGGGAGTCTGCACCATCGCTACTTGGGAAGACCGGAAGAATTCAAAAAAGAGTTAAAACGGCAATTCTATCCCGAGAATGTAGAGAAAGAAGCTCGAGCAAAACTGCGGCGACTTACCCAAAAGGGTAGCATTCGAGAGTATGTGAAGGAATTTTCCGAAGTACTCTTGGAGATTCCTGACTACCCGACAAGGAGGCTTTCTATGCTTTCTGTGATGGCTTACAAAATTGGGCTAAGTTGGAGATCGAGAGAAGAGATGCACAAGACCTTGCTTCTGTAAGCCGTAGGATTGAATCAATATCCACCGTTCATTAAAGAGGTGGAGAGACTATAAATAGGTGGCCTTGGTCATTTGGCAAAGCAACCAAGGAACCAAGCTTCCAAACACGTGTAAAGCATTCTTCTTGTGAATAACATTCTCTTTTCAAGTATTCAATACTTGAGTTCTCTTCTTTCCTATCCAAAGCATACTTGCTTACCTCTTAAGGAGTATTAGGCTGACTTAGTCACTAAAATAGGAGTGTCTAAGTGCCGCACAGACAGGAAAAGAGTAAGTCCATGACACATTCCTTCGCTTGATGCAGCTTCCCAGACACTTGTTCTTTTTTCCCTGCCAGGCATTGTTAATCTCTTTCACCCTCAATTTCCTCTTTCATCCTCGATTGTTAATCACTTGTTCTTTTTGTGTGTTTGGGAACTCTGTTGGGAGAAATGAGTTCCATTGGGAGAAAGGAGTTTACGGATTTCTAGATGGTTTTACAAGTTTCAAGATGGTTTTTACGGATTTTAAGATTATTTTATCTCTACTTACGTGTTCCGTTAAGGGAACGAAGTTCCCAAACAAGCACATTAAAGCCACTGACAATCTATTTTTACTCAACACCTCGTTTTGCTGAACAGTTTAACGAACAGATTGTAAATGTGCTTGTTTGGAAAAGCTTATTTATTTTCCAAAAGCACATTCAACAGTGTTTTTCCGTAAAACGAGACGATCTCCTCCACATATTTACCTCAACTTACGTAAAAGTACTTCTCTATCGTATTCCCAAACGGACAAATAAATATTTGAGATTACTAAAGATTTCAGCTGGTACAGGTATAAAGAGAATAAAGAGAGACTGGGACCAGTGGAACGTTTTGCAGATGAGAAGGGATAGTTGTGGGTATTTTCATCTTTTCACACCAATTTGCAACACCCAAATTGCAAATTGATAGGAATCTTCATTTTACTTTATTCATTGATGTTTGGAAAATTTAAAATATATTTTTTTGATGATTTTTCTAAATAAATGTAAATGTAATTATAATTTTCTTACAAAACCGATGTGCAATTCCTGAAGTTTCAGAAGGACTGATAAAAATTCTTACATGGCGAAGTGTGATGAAGTAAAGCGCCGAATGTGTGGAGTGTGTTGGTTGTATCACATTCATGCCATGCCACAAGCACACTCCTCCCATGGCCTCCTCCACCGTCTTGTCTTCAAACCCTAGGGCCTCTTCCACCGTCTACGATCATCATCATCATTGCTGTCCCCTCTCTCAGTCTCCCACCGTCCCCAAATCCTTCAGTGGACTCTGCAAGCCTTTCCATTCTCGGGTTCCCACTTCGATTCGCCGTCGAGGCTTCTTCGTCAAGGCTACGGTAATTTTTCTTCCAACCCCACTTACTGATTGCCGCTTTGTTCTCTGTAATGACCCTCTAAGTTGCACTTTTTAGTGGAAAAAAAAATTGGCTTTTGCGTAGCTGTAGTAGTACAAGTTTCTTGACGCATTGTTGATTTTTCCTTGACGTAGTTTCAACATCTGAAATGCTATTGATTTTCATCTATGTTCTCTCTTATACAATTTTTCATATGTTGTGTTGGTATCTTTGGCCGTGGGGTGAATATGTATTCTTTCATTGTTGTTGTGGGTCCGAATCTGATTGGTTGGTTGTGTTGAAAATGCTTGCTTACAGCAAGAATTGTTGCTTGTAGCTGCAATGTTTATCATATATGTAGATTACGTTTGACTGAGAGTCCAGAAAGGCATAGGAGATTCGACCATTTTTCAACCTTGATTTTGGGAAAGTTGCTTCTGCTACCTTGAAATAACTTGAATGTAGAACATTTTGTCTGCAATTGCTATTTGTTATTCAACTTTGACCTTGATCCTTAGTTTTTGCATGAGCTTATATTCATATCTTGTAAAGAGGACTTGCTTTTTGAATTTAGCACAAAAACATCTAGGTGGATGCTTTTCCCCCATGGCTTCCCTATTTTGTCTCTTTTACGGTTTCTTTGTCCACATAAGTCTATTATAATGCATTTTAGTTTTATTATTAGGATAACTGATTCATTTCTTAAGGCTAGTGGTATTCGTGGATAGACTGCCATCAACTTAAAAATTGGCCAAACTTGGGCTGTATTTCAGGTGATAAAGTGGCGATGTCCAAAGCAAATTCTCCATCCCAACTGTGACACTGATTTCCAGGAGAAAGTTCTGTATCTAGAGTCTATTGGTATTGACTCTTTCGCACTTACTGAAAATCATCCAACCATCATCTCTGCCTCCTCTCTTCCTAATATGAAATCCACTGTGGAATTCTTTACATCCATGGATTTCTCTGCGATTGAGTTCCGGCACATTGCTGGCATGTGCCCAGAGATTCTCACATCCAGAGCGTCGGATATTCTGCCTGTCTTCACCTTCCTGATCCGTAAAGCTCGTGTGAATGGTTCAGATATCAAGCGTGTCATAAACCGTCGCCCGAGGTTGCTTGTCTGCAGTGTTACTGAGCAACTTCGCCCCACACTGTACTTTCTCCAAACCATTGGCATTGAAGTAAACAAGCACACGTGCTTGCTATCATGCAGTGTTGAAGAAAAGCTTATTCCCAGGATTGATTACTTTGAGAATACGGGCTTTTCTCGCCCTGACGCGGTTTCAGTGTTCTGGAGATTTCCTCAGCTGTTTAACTATAGTATTAAGAACAATTTGGAGCCTAAATACAAGTACTTTGTGGTGGAAATGGGGAGAGATTTGAAGGAGCTGAAAGAATTCCCCCAGTATTTCTCATTTAGCTTAGAGAGTAGAGTCAAACCTAGGCATAAACTATGTGTAGAAATGGGGATGTGTTTTCCTCTCCCTGTATTATTAAAGTCAAATGACGCTCAATTTCGTAATAGATTAGATGTGTAAATTCTTCAACACCCTTGAAAACATCTCTATGGTGTTCAAGTTGTGAAGTTGATTATATATAGGGAAAAAAATATCATTACATTGTTACAATTTTTACATTATTATCCAGTTTATCTTACAGCCTCTGTACATGTCCTGCTCCTTGAACAGTAACTGCTATATCAACTGAGATTGGAGTGGGTCCACGAAGAAATGTTTTCTGAGATGAGTACAACTTACTATTTTTGTCCCATAGGTTGAAATCTCATAAGAATTATGAACCAATCGTGTATTCTTTTTTTAAAAGGACAGGGGAAGGTACATCCAAGGTTCCCTTTTTTTTTTGGGGGGGGGGTCTTCAATCATATAGTTATGAGGAGAATCAAAACAAAATGTATCAATACAAAGAAACCTAACTCATGAAAACTAATTCAAAAATAATATAGAATACAGGAGGATAGATTGTCCACAATGTATCAAGATAGAAGAGAAAAGGCAGACAATATATATATAACTGTCCCCAATGTTGTCGAGATAGAAGAAAATTCTGCAACAAAGGACAAGGGGGAAGGAAGCCAATATGTTTGCCAACATCATCAACCATTCTGCTTGCTATCAGGTTTCCTTGGAGGGGAAAAATCCTAACAGTAACATTAGAAAAGGAAGAGTTACCAACAATTAAGTCAGGCAGTAACTAGTGATTTTTTTTTATTTCATTCATGTATGTTCAAAATGTGATCTTGTACAACCACAGAGAAATGCTATCAAGAAACAAGAAAGTACGTGAAAACTAGAACCCCCTCCCCCCAAAAAAGAACAAAAACAAAAAACCCATGCAGCAAAACTTGATTCAGACGTTGAAACGACAGATAATGCTTTGTAAGTTTACCCTGAACAATTTCTAAATTGACAAAACTCGGTACTTTGGTGAAGAAAAGAAACTTATGTAACAGAACAATGTGATTGGGAAACAACAACAAAAAAATCGATCAAGAAAGAAGAAAAACAGACCTCGCTAAATAATGATCCATATTGAAAATACCTGCGTTTGTTATCTTTATTCAACAGAAATAATACTAGTGCCGGATTATCACCCCAACTTACTGTTCCCTCCATAGCTGCTTCCTTTGTCCATGGCCGTTCCTCTCCTCCTCCCCCTTCATTTGTCAACGGCCGTTCCTCTCCTCCTCCTCCTCCTCCATTTGTCAATGGCCGCTCCTCTCCACCTCCTCCTCCATCTTCATTTGTCAATGGCCGTTCATCTCTTCCTCCTTCTTCATTTGTCAATGGCCGTTCCTCTCCACCTCCTCCTCCTCCATTTGTCAATGGCCGTTCCTCTCCTCCTCCACTTCCACCTCCTCCTCCATTTGTCAATCGCCGTTCCTCTCCTCCTTCTCCTCCATTTTTCAATTGCCGTTCCTCTCCTTCTCCTTCTCCTTCTTTTTCATCTTTCACAAGTGATTTAACTACTTCTCCGAGATCAAGTTTTCTGCTGCAGGAAGAAGCAGATCCTCCACTTAGATAATAAACATTCTTGGGTTTTTTCCTGGTCTTGGGAGAATTTAAACTGCTGGTCCTGGGTTCTACTCTGGGAGAATTTAAACTGCTGGTCTTGGGTTCTGTTCTGGGAGAATTTTCTCTGCTGGTCTTGGGTTCTGTTCTGGGAGAATTTTCTCGGCTGGTCTTGGGTTCTGTTCTGGGAGAATTTTCACTGCTGGTCTTGGGTTCTGTTTTGTGAGAATTTTCTCTGCTGATCTTGGGTTCTATGCTGGGAGAATTTTCTCGGATGGTCTTGGGTTCTGTTCTGGGAGAATTTTCTCTGCTGCTCATGATGATTGATTGCTTCTCAATAGTTCAGTTTCGGCAACAATCTTTCTCCTCTAGCATGAATATACAGCACTCAGAGAGAGACGTGCATGGGGTGAACAGAAATGAAAAGATCTTATTTGTTGGCCAAATTACGTATAAGGACCAAAATTTCAAAGCATTTGCATTAAACAATTTTTTTTAAAAAAATCGTAATTATCTAATTAAAATGAGCATTACCATCAATTAAATATATTAGTAAATCTTATAATTTTTTTCAAATGGATTGAAAAAAAAAATTTAAGGCGTGAGTCCTTGTGTTTGTGTGTGTTTTTTTATTGGTAGAGTCACTCTTCTACTAGAAAAGTTTATGATTATAAAATTAGCATTTTGATCTTTAAACTAAAATAAAATATAATTTGTAGCCCAGGTTTGATCTAATAAAAAAAGAAGTTAAGCCTTTTACGGTGTGGTAAAGTAAATTTCAAATCCTTACTGAAAAATATGTATGCACAATGTTCAACTATACTTTAAATATATTTATTTCAACAGAATGATACATATAAATAATAAAAAGATAGGTTGACATAACATAAATTTCAGAAATCATTTATACTATTAATAATTTAGTAATTTTAAAATGTGATTCATTGTAAATTCTATGTTGACTGATACATACAAAGGTTATTTTACATTTTTAGGAGAAATTATTAAACATTTATTAATTATTTTGGTTTTATTTTCTATATATGTTTGTGTCTTTGATATTATTTTTATGATTTAATTTGTGCACTATGTTATTAATTATAAGCTAAATAAGTGAAAAACTCTGTACTGCACACCTTGGCTGCCCATGGATGTAAGGGTAGTTTCGTCTTCTTCTTTTTTTGAATGAAAAGAGACTTTATTAACAAATCAGAGAATTTCGTCTTTTGAACATTACTCCCGCGCTCGCTAAGACGCTAACTGAAAATATCGGTACATTCCGTTATTAGAACCTAACTTCTTCCCGCTCCTCCTCCTCCTCCTCCTCCTCCTCCTCAAAATAAGGCTTCTTTCCCTGAACAAAGAAATTACAGGGTTTAGCAGAAATAAGCAGTAAGCTCAAACCCGAAATGACGAGCTGCTTCAGTGTGTATATTGCGCTGGCTCTTCTGATTCCCGTGCTTCTCTCTCTTCGAAACCCACGAGGTGAAACTGAACAATATGCCTTGATTAATTTTTCATCTCCTTTCTCTTTTTCAATCTCTTCACTGTCTTCAAGGGATACCTCCGTCGGTTTTCATTTCAACGAGAGGATACGTGATGGGTCCAATTTGGAGTACGATTTTTACGGGGATTCTTGCCCAGAGGCTGAGGGCATTGTTAGATCAGTCATGACTCGCATTTACTTCGATCACAAGGACATTTCACCAGCTCTCTTGCGCCTCTTTTTCCATGACTGCTTCATTGAGGTATTTCTCTTGTCAATTGGTATGTTATGTTTTCCTTCCAAGATCGTGAGTTCTGCCATTTTCTCACCTGAATTCAAATGGACCTTCATTCATTCTGGTTTATAGCAAATTTTTTGTTCTTTCTTGGTACTTTATGGATGTATCAGTAATCTTTAGGATTTGAGGTTTCTTTTCTCCTGGATATCTCCATCTATTATGCGTTTCTCAATGGTTTTCAATTTTATTGTATTTTTTTAATAGGTCCATCATTTCAAGTTTATTGCTTACTGTAATTACGTGAACATTTATGAATTGACTCTTCTTGATTTGATATGGTCATAATTTGGTGTTCTTGATTTAATCAGGGTTGTGATGCTTCAGTGTTGTTGGATGATAGCCATGGTGCAGAAAACCGATCGATTGAGAAACAGGCTCTTCCAAACCAGACTTTGAGAGGATTCGATTATATTGACATGATTAAAAAGGAGCTGGAACAAACATGTTCCGGGGTTGTGTCTTGTGCTGACATTCTTGCTCTTGCCGCTAGAGATGGCGTTGTTTTGGTATGTTCCTTTGCATCTATTTCTTATGTTAAGGACTCGTTGCTCTAACTAAACTGGTGATAAAACAGAGAGATATATGTTAATAATGTCCCCATGCATTTTGGCTTCACTTGAAGTCAGAAAACTGTTGTCTTTTGCTTTCATTTCTATTTCTAGATAGCAATGCCAAGTTCTTGTTACCTTCATCCAAAAAATATTTATCTTAAAAAATCATGTGATGAAAAACATCTTCCCAGTTCCTTTCAATTTCAGACCAGACATGTTAATCTAGGTAAGTCATACCGTTCATCATGTATGAATTATGCAACTTGTTATAGTTTTTATATTTTATATTGATTAGCTTGGAATAAGGCTGCTTCTTCTTGCTGCATTTGATTAGCTTAGGATCTCTTTTTTCCTTATATATCCATGAATCGTACTATTTAGATTTACTTCTGGTGTTCAAACGTTTGAATAAATACTGTTAGCTTCAAGGTTTGTAAGCGTTAGCTTCAAGGATGCATCAAAGCTGTCGAATGTTTGATATTTTCTCTCTTTTTACATTTTTCAAGTTCTGCACTGAAGCTCTCATGTGTTTCCTTCGGGACTTGGCTATGGCAGGCTGGTGGGCCTTTTTATCCAGTTTTGACAGGAAGAAAGGATAGCTATCAATCATTTTATGAGGAAGCAAATAATCAGATTCCAAAACCAGATGATAGCATTAACCAAACACTACACCTGTTTGCTCTCAGAGGATTCGACGAAAGAGAAACAGTCAGCCTTCTTGGTAAAAATCCAAGCTAATTGCACACCTTTCCGAAGTCTGAACTGAAATAGGATATCAGTCATAAGGTTTGTTCTTTCTTTGTAGGAGCACACAACATTGGGAGAATTGGCTGTGATTTCATCAAGCAACGGCTGTTTAACTTCAATGGCACAGGAAGACCAGACCCTTCTATAGCTTCTGATTTTCTGAATCAGATGAGAATAAATTGCCCACTAGACAACATGAACATCAGTGATAATAAGGTGTTGGCTTCTTTCTTCACCAGGAGGATGAGTCATAAGTCTGATCTGGGGATGTCATACCTGCAAGCATTGTCATCTTCAGTATCATCTGGCTCAAAATTTGACACACACTACTATGAGAGCTTGCTAAGAGGAAGAGGACTTCTGTATGCTGATCAGCAGCTGATGGCTCAACGGAAGACTGCTAGACTGGTTTCTGCTTATGCTTCAGATGATGGTTCAACTTTTCGCATGGATTTTGCTAGGGTCATGTTGAAAATGTCTAATCTAGATGTTCTGACTGGGACTCAAGGTGAGGTTCGTCTGAATTGCTCTCTACCGGTGAGAAATACGGTTTAAGAGATAAGATTAGTCATGCTTCCTCACGCTGTTCAAATGTTTCATCTGGATTTATCGCTGTGCTCTGTGTGTTATGGAGTTGTGCCTAGGGCTTTATTTGTTGTATACTTCCCTATGTGTAATGCAACAGTGACACACTGGCAATGAACTTACAAGTTGTATAAATTTTGGTATTGTATGATTACTCTCCCTCATCAACTGTAAAGATTCTGGTACATTTCGCTCAATTCTTCAAGTTAGCAATCTTGCAATGAAGCTCCATGCTATGAACAAATTCACATCCTTTCTGTTTAACATGTTCTTCCATTTTTTTTTCTATGTTAACATTCCAGTTTTGCTTTAACAATTAAGATTGCATTAAGATTTTTCGCTTTTAATACGCTACATGTTATGCATGCATGTATTCACGATTACTTGGATTTGCTTAAGAATTTTCTTTCTTGTTACAGACTATATATGAACAGAAAAACTTCAAATTTTCTTGTCAAAAATAGGGGGGAAACGCATTTCAAGATTGTTATGGTAAATAGTATTGGAGGATGTTTCATTATTTTAATCACTATACTTTATCGAGTGCTATTTATGTTGAACATTTCAACTATTTATCTAAAGCGTGAGGCAAATAGATTGTTATGACCAGGATTTAATTATTATTTTTTCACTGACTTGAGAAACTCCGTGAAAAGAGTGATCAAAATTATTAATAATAATAATAATAAAGTCAAGAATAACTGTATTTTGGAGGTTGCTTTCATGCCTTTTTCTTCAAAATTTGAAGCAAAAAATTTGTCAAAAATTGATGCTAGGTAGTGGAGATTAAGTATATCCAACTTGTCCCACTTTCTCTTTTGTGTTTACTCACCAGATTGTTGCTTACCAACTTTTGATTTGATTTTTCACTTCCCATGTTTTTGGTCAATTTCTCTGAATTAAATTTTTTGACTACTAATTTGGATTCAAGTCAAATTAACTCTAAAATATTAGTTAACTCTTTTAACATGATTTTCGTTTCCATATTTACAAAGTTCAACTCTCACAATTAATCCAATAACTATTAATTATTCATCTTTTAATTAATTTATTTATTTTTAGTTTCATTGAATATGCATGGATAAAACCTATGAATTATGAAAGGAATTTTAGTTTTAACCATGAAAAACATAACATAAACATTATAATGTCAGTAAAATTATATATTTAACCAATTAATTCTTGTTAAGCATTTTAAATTTAACTTCCTGATGTCTCAATTTGACAGGATGGATATGATTGTGTCTATCATCCATGTCACAAAAATCATAGCCATCAGCCTCAAAATCAAAATTATAAATTCCTCCATCTAATTTTTAATATAAGAGAAATTTAAATTTTTTTAGAAATTGAATAAGGTAAATAACTAATATATTTATCATTTTTTTCTAAATAAAATAAGACATGTATATAAGCATTTTAAAATATACGTTATAATTAAATAATTTATTTAACTTTTTTTAATCTCTTAAAAAAAAGTATATTAAAGGTGGGAGCTAATATATAATACAAAAATGTTACTTTCTATTGTTCTAAACATAAAAGTCAGATAAAGAGTTTACTAATATCCTAAACACAAAATCTTAATACATTGTCTTTTAAAATTTTAATTGTTCCCCAAAATACCCATGTTGATTGAATATATTAAGAGGTCCTTTTGTCTATCAAGGCTATTTTCAATGTGGATAATTAAAAATGATATTATCAACATGTATTTATTACAAATAATTAATATAACTAATTACTTTAATGTCTCTAAATTAGTTATTCAATTCTTATAAATAATATTATCTAGGGAAAACTAATATTGTTAGTTGGGTGGGAACGCGTTGAGGCAAATTGGGAGCTTGTAGAAGAAGATGATGAATGCAAGAATGTCCCACACATAACATTTCAGTGTCATGGTTGTAGGTGGAAGAATGACCCACAAACAAAACATTATTTTAGATTCATAACCTTAGCTCTTGATCATCATCTTCATTTCATCATTTCAAACCAATTCTCAATTATGACCATTGAAAACAAACAAAGACATAAGTTAATGTGAGGGTTAAACTGCATCCATCATTTAAATACTATTTTTCTAGTTGAATCTAGCATCCTGAAGTGTTTTTGTAGATGTGTTCAACCCCTTAAAATATTTTTTATACATCCGGCATTTTAAAGTATTTTATTGTACATTTAGTATCTTAAAATATTTTTCTCTAATCGCATGTTATCATGTATCTAATTTTTCAAATATTATCATTTAACTGTAATTCTACATAAAAAATATGACACATGACCCTATGTGATTAGAGAACTTAATATAACTGATATAAAGAATTTGATCTAAAGATGATTCGTAAGAAAATACTCCAGAATGCTGGATACGTTACAAAATACTCTATTACATTGGATATAGGTGAAAAAATACTTCACATTGCTGGATTCAACTGATATAACTCAATCAATAATAATATAATGCTCGAGAGCATGTAAGCTAGCTGAAATTGTGCTCTACATACCCACACACACAAAACCAAAACTGCACATAAAAAAGATCAGAGATAATCAAAGAACCAATCAATTTTCATCGATTCACAGAACAAAAATATAATAACATAACACAGCAACTATATATATACAGACATATATATATAGTAGTCAACTAGCAGCAGAAGAAGAAGAAGAGATCTGAAGTATGAGGCAATGAAAAATACAGAAATTAACAACGCAAAAGGGGGGGTGTGAAACTGCAAATTAAGTGTTATTTTGTACATGTTTAGTTTCAAGTTGGAGACTACCGAAACCATGGTTTTGATGGTTTCTATGGCTTGCGATAAAAGTATCTCACATCAGTAACAAGTTTAACTCTTTTTTCCAGATCTTCTTCCTTCTTCTCCATGGAACAAGAAAAATAGATGTGTGTGTGTGTGTGTATCATCCACTCACGTGGCTCCACCAAAGAATGCCATCACCTGGAACTATAAATAGGAGAGACAATTATATATGCTATAGCTAGGACACAACCATGAAAAAGCCCCACACACACACACATGCAACGTACAGTTGTTTGTAATACTAGCTAGTGAACTCTAGCTAGACCATCTCTCTTTGATGCCTATGAAATATAGGAGAATTATTACAGGATCACAAGATAAAGTGTTTATTTGAAAAAGCTTATTTAATTTCCTATAAGCACGTTTAACTGTGTTTTTTTACAAAATGAGATAATCTCCTCCATATATTTACCTCGGATTGCATAAAAGTATTTCTCTACCGCGTTTCCATATGGACATAAAATGTAATGATATAAAAGTCTTGATAACAGTGAACAGTATCAATGTAATTTTCAATTCGGACCATCCAAATCTAGTTTAGACGATCCAAAATAAATGTAATTATATACACACGCGTCTATATGTCATCTCTTTCTCAAATTATGTATAGAACGAGAAGCAATTTTTGAGAATATGAGTCGCTTTTATAGCAAGTTCTCCAATAATTCATTTTAATTAAGTAACCTAATAACACTACTCTAAATATTAAACTGCTATTGGCATTATTACGAGCCAAAAGTAGTTAGCTAGTTAGATTCCAATGAGAATCCAACTCAAGAATGACATGAGATGACTTCAACGTAAACTTCAGGTGGTAAAAAAAAACTGACA
This sequence comes from Vachellia pachyceras, assembly GCA_025593235.1. Classification (NCBI taxonomy): domain Eukaryota; kingdom Viridiplantae; phylum Streptophyta; class Magnoliopsida; order Fabales; family Fabaceae; genus Vachellia; species Vachellia pachyceras. The sequence goes on along the minus strand of JANTPZ010093732.1, from coordinate 5,918 downwards.
AGTGACATTCCTTATAATATGTGACAACAAATCCCTGTAAGAAAGTCAAAGTCGGTGTAACCCACACAAATATAATAAGGAATTATATATAGTTAAAAGAACACCATACCACAAACTTATGATCAATCTGATCAATCATTAATCTTTTCAACGCTTTACTTCTAATAGTTGCAAAGTCATGTACTATTGTTCTTTTTTTTTAACTCTCTGTGAAGTTCAATTCTTAACCTTCTGATTGCTAGTGACCATACCGCTCATATCAAGCATCTCTGTAACTCAAACAGAATCTACAAGAGTGGGGAAAATTGTAGAAAATCGTCTCAAACGGTTTAGAAGAATGCAAAAAAGGCAATTTGAAGTGCAAGCAAGGAAAATAGATCGGACAACATATAACCTTTTTTAAAAAGGGTAAATAAAGATCGAAGAATCATTCAATAAAGTTATTGAACGATGATTTGCTTATTAATAATTTATCTATGAAGACTTTGTTATTGACCTAGTACAAGAGATCATAAAATCCATGTAGTCAACCTCACATTTATTACCAAAAACCTAATAAAGTAGACAAAGATTATCACATGTGCTATGTCTTCTTGTTTTGGTAAAGATTATGTCTTAAGCATGACCACCAAAGTTTGATTTTTGGCCTCAGTATAGTAATTTAATCAGCTTAATATCATATAAAATTTATTGACTAGTAGACTTGATGTACACACATTGTGCTCATTTGGGAACGCGGTAGAAAAGTATTTTTTACATAAGTCAAGGTAAATATACGAAAATGTTATCTCGTTTAAAAAAAAACACTGTTAAATCAACTTTTGGACTTTACAGAAATATCGACAAATGGGGCCATTATCACTTAAATAAAAATTACAAAGTCAAGACACAAACTGACTATACCACTATTATCATTTTTATTTTATAACATAGAATAGAATTAAACGTCCAAAGCGGGTAATAAGTCATCCATAAAAGAAACTTATTCGAGCTCTTTTAAGGTTCGACATGATTCATGCGATCAATTATTTTGAAAGATTAAATGAATCTAAAACAATTTAATGATTTCATTTTTCCCCTTTAGATCAATTTTCTTATTCTTTCGTTTATGTTGACTTCAGTGCGGAGAGAGGAACTCAATCAAAAGGGTCAGACAAAATCATTAATTACTAATTTGTGTGAATATGATGGGGAGTCATACGAGGAATTGTACTTCCTAGTTAATTTCAGGAATATTGCTTTCACATATAATATTATATTTATGTAGAATTGTACTTCCTAGTTACTGTGATTGTTTTGAAACACATCACTTTCACCCAAAAGTACATTTAACAGTGTTTTTCTATAAAACGAGACAATCTCCTTCACATATTTATCTTGATTTGTGTAAAAGTACTTCTCTACCGCTTTCTCAAACGAATCTATAATCTTTTGAGCCACAGTGAATTCAATTATTGTGTCTATTTGAAAAAATTTATTTACTCTCTAAAAGCACGTTTAACAATATTTTTCTGTAAAACGAGATAATATCCTCTATATATTTACCTCGACTTATGTAAAAAATATTTATCTACCGTATTTTCAAACAGACGCATTATCTATTTAAGCAATCAGTTAACATGAATGAAAATTTTATAGGTCTTTTTTAAACATTGTATTTGAACACAGTTATTCATTTAAAGTCTAACTGGACCATTAAACCAATCACTGATCTTACGAAGAATTGTACTAAGACCAAACACACTTGGGTAGCATTGTACTTCCTAGTTAATTTCAAGAATATTTACTGCTTTCGTACATAAATATTCTTCAAAGTTGTAGGGACATGAAACTAAAATTGTCAAACTAACGTTAGTTAAGTGGAGAAATATTTGCAAAAGCCTAGCTACCCCACTTACCAATATTTTTGTATGATAGCTATAAAAATTATTGTTCACCAACGATTTTCTTTTGTATATTTCAATCAGATTAAACCATTCATTCCTAATATACACATTTTCAAACAATTCATTCCTAATATACCCCCAAAAAAGTCGTTTCCTTACAGTGAAAAAAAGGAAAATTAATAATAATAAAAGTATCATTTTTATTATTTAATTTTATAAAGTACATTTTCATTACTTTTGTTTTAATTATTATTTAAAAAACAAAAATTAAAATGTCAACGTTTGAGAATGTTTATCAACATTTAAAATATTAGTATCAGTACTTTTTTGTTAACGAAATTAATAGTTTTAGGATCCGGAGAAAACATTTTATAATATTAAGGAATAAAAATGATACCTCGTGCAAAGTTAAAAGACCAAAGGCATGCATTCTTATGTCAAGAATATAAACATTTCATATATTATGTTTGTAATTGGTAGGAATTTCATTTGGGTAGTTACTACGAGGTTTTAAGAAAAAATATATAATTACCAAAAAGTTCAAATAACAAATGAGAATCAATATAAACTTCTTGTCATTTTTTACAATAAAATGGAATTTTTTATTGTATGTTCCTCATTTGACACTGAAATTTTAGATAATTAAATATCTTTCTTTTAAACCTCACAATAATTCCATTTTTTGTGGGGATAGGTTGGAATTTTTTTATTATAATAAGGATTGGGCATAGAAATTCATTTTATAATCACACATCTTAAGAAATTTAAACTTTAAAAGCTTCATAATTTAATCCATGAAACTGCATACATATGCCACTACGACAGATACTGTAATATATGAAAATGAAACTATAGAATCAAACTATTGAATCCTGATTAACAAGCTTGATTCATGTATTGTATTGGAAAGTTAGGGTAACTATAAACTAATCTAGGTGTTTGTGTTCATATATAATGGACAAATTCCTTGATAGACTCAGATTAAACCAGAACTACCAACATTAGGCCATAACTCTATATCATCAGACAATAATCCTATGGTTAGATCAGATGATGATGATGATGATGATGATGATTCCTGATGTTCTAATCCAAGATCCTTCTCAATCTCCCTGATCCAGTACTTCATACTTTCAGCATCTGATGAATGAACCTGATGCTTATGAAGATGATGATGATCATTTGAGACTCCTATGTTGTCATCATCCAACATGTTCCAAAAATCATAGTCTGCCTCCAATGGTATCTCAAGCAAATCACTACTATTATTTGGCTTGTCAACAACCTCGTTTGGTACTTTACTATTACTATAATTATTATTATTATTATTATTATTATTATTATTATTATTATTATTATTATTATTATTATCATCATCATCTGGCCCTCCTTGATACAATATTGAAGAACCCGCTGATGCAACTAGCTCCAGCTGCTGCTGCTGATGATCGTCTTGTAATTTGCAGATAGGTGGTGTTGGTGATGATTGATCAGTGGAACACTGATCTTTGTTAAGGTTGTTTTCGGAGCTTTGCTCATTAATATTGTCTGTGGTTTTCTGAGGGATTAATGTTGCCGTCTCTGCTTGGTGGTGTCCAGTGTTTGAGGAAGATGAAGAAGAGGAATGAGAGGTTATGCATGAAGATTCTTGATCTGAAGTTTTCTTCAACAATAACTTCTTCTTTAAGTGGGTGTTCCATACATTCTTGATCTCATTGTCTGTTCTACCAGGCAGCTCCGACGCAATTTTTGACCACCTGAAATAATCAAACTCATTGGATTATTATTTAAGCAAATATATATATATATATATATATAGACTGCTTTGGTGGTTTGCGTTAATTCCAAAGGACGAAATTAGTACACAAAGTAAAGTTACTGCAATAATAATCCATCAGTGATGAAATAATTATGACGTCGTGCTTATATGTAATAAAAGATGGTTTTCTAAAGATTCATGCTTTAAAATGATATTAGACAACTAGACAAGTAACTTAACTAACAAACTAATTAACCATCGCAAAAAAAAAAACAGTCAAATTGATTGAAAAATGGAATTTTTTTATTATTTTTCTCTACCTGACAGATTCTAAATGATCTTTTTGTCTCAAATCAATTTAAAACATTACAATTACATGATATCAAACCCATCCGGAAAAAAAAATTAAACTAAACATGAAAGGATGCTATGAGTCATCTATCGATGACTTCACAGATGAAATATGATTTGTAAGTTAAGAATTTTCTTCCTCAAGAGCTTTGTTTTTCAAAATTGAAGTATCTTTTGGACTTGTATTCAAAAAGCTCCCATTCAGAACTTAGAACTTATACTCATAATTCTTACAAAGTAACGAATCAATATTTAAATGAGTTATGCACCCATATTTAGTATCAAATGGTAGTTTTAAATAGAATTGTTTTTATAAGATCGTATGCATATGCTTAGAAAAAAAATATCTTTTGAAGCTTACTTGTTTCCTATGGTCTCATGAAGCTTCATTATGGTGTCCTCTTCTTCTTTTGTGAAGTTGCCTCTCTTCACATCAGGTCTTAGGTAGTTTATCCATCTCAGACGACAGCTTTTTCCACATCGAAGAAGCCCTGAACAATCACACACAAACATAAAAAAACATTAATTCATTAACATAGCTTTATTTCAAGTAGTTTTCTGATACAAAGTAAATATACGAGAAGACTTTTCTTTCAGAAAATATAAAAAAGCTTTTTTAAAAAAAAGTGATCGTAAGTGTTTCCCAAATAAGTACAAGTGGTTTCTAGCTTCTACGTACGTTACTGTAATAATTTTGTGATATTTGTGTTTTGATATATATGTCCATTTAAGAACGCGGTAGAGAAGTACTTTTATATAAATTGAGGTAAATATATGAAGGAGATTATCTCATTTTACGAAAAAACACTATTAAACATACTTTTTAGGAGTATAAACACTCCCCAGGCACTCATTGACTTTCTTTTTCTTGCAAAATCCAATTCAAACAATTATAATATATTTTATAGAAATGTTGAAATCGATCAGAAGAGATAGGCTCCAAAATGAAGCGACATACTTGACTACTGGTGGAACTTGACCAGATTTTAAAAAAAATGGTTTATATATATATGTGTGTGTGTGTGTGTGTGTGTGTGTGTGGAATGACATAGAAGCTATATATAGGTGGTGGCATTTATGGGCCTTATTAATGGTAGGTAAAATGCATTATCAGAAATTGGACATGATGAAGACGACGAAGAAGATGGTTTTATTATTTTATTCTTAATTATATTGACTATTTGAAATGTCCATTGTATAGGTAAAAGGGGACCCACACAACCAAAAATCGCTGACCAAACTTGAAACTATTATTTCGTCCCACAAAATAGCCAGATGTCATAGCCTCCGCATTATTAATAATGAACCAAATATTCAGTTTCGGTAAAGGGGGAAAAGGTGAATCACAGGCAAAATGAAACAGTAGTAAAGTCTGGAATTCGAGTTTATATGAATTAAAAAGAAACTTTAGAAGAACTAATTTCGATAATGCTCAGATCTAAACCAGTCAAATAGAAAGAAAGAAAAATAGCATACAAAGATAAAAAAGCAAAAGATTTGAGAAGAAATTTGCTCGCATATATACATATGAACATGCAAAATGCAGAAACCCAGAAAGTTGATGTCATCAGAAACGATTCATTCGAATGCAAAGTGAAGGGTCGAAAATGATTCGAGAATATGAATTCTAGAAAGATAGAGAGAGAGAGAGAGAGAGAGAGATAGGGTGTCTGATACATTCACACACAACCAAGATGTATGAATATATACACACATGCATGCACACATACATACCGGCTTGCTTGGGGAGTGAACGCCAATTGGGATGACCATGTTTCTGGATGAAGGTGATGAGCTTAAGATCTTCTTGAGGGCTCCAAGGTCCTCTCTTCACTTTGTTCTTATCACAGCATGGAGCTCTTCCTTTTCCCATTTCTCTGATATGTTCTATTTTCACTGCTCTGAGGCTCTGCCTATATAGC
>JANTPZ010093731.1:0-15486 GCA_025593235.1 Vachellia pachyceras | reverse complement strand
CCAAGACAAATGCTCAGTCTTTGTTTTCGGCGACGCTATGGATTTTTATTGCCCGGTGGCCTTTGCAGATCTCCAAATCGAGGAGTCAAAATATTTTTTTAACAAAAAAAAATCCAAGTGCTTCCGTTCCGCCATGTCCGAGTAGAAATTCTATAATTTATTAACATTATATTTTTTATAGGTACAATGACGGATAAAAACCATGAAAATTGTCTTTCAAATGGCAGAAAAATATTAGGGAAATTTAGTGTTAAGTTTCAAATAAGTAAATTATTTAAGGAATGGTATCATAGAGAAAAATATTTAATGAGAGATTCTAATTGATAACATGAGATCCTTGTATAGTTGTATTGACAACATTATACACTATGTTGACAACACCTCATGTTGTCAATAGGACCTCGTATTAAATATTTTCATCAATGGGACCATTCTTTAAATAATTTGCTTATTTGGGACCTAAGATTAAATTTTTCTAATCATAATATTACATCATTTCAAAATTTCAAATTGGTGTAAGTGATTAATATGTCATTTATGAAATTTAAATGAAATTACAAAACTGCCCTCCCATTATTTGAAAATAAAAGAGTTAATATATAATTTTAATAATAAAGTTTTCCGCGTGAAACGTTTATCACCGTTAAGTTTTAAAATGAACAAAAAATACACATAACTTCGTAAAAGGTGAAAAAAAACACCTTTAAATCTAATCAAACGATCCGTTACTTTCAACGATGGGTCCCAAGAATCAGCCTTTTCCTCTTTCCGTGGCTAGGAGAGAGAGGCTGTGGTGTCTTTTATCCACTTCAATCATATTCCATGCCTTTTCTTCCGCTATATCCGCTATATACGTATAAATAATAAATTTAACTTGTGCATTATTACTTATAAAAGGACCAACTGTAGAACCAATGTCGATGACGCATTAGAGGCCCAGAGAATGTTGGGAACCATTCTTCTCCAGTTCTCTGTTTAACTTCTGCTTTCCATTACTTTCTTTTCCAGAAAAAATAATTAACAAGAAAAACCGCCCACGTAGAGGCTTGATTCTCTCAAACAATCCTATTCATTCATTTTACGCGACGAAAGAAAAGAGAAAAGTGAAGCAGAAGCAACAAAGCAAGAGAGGCTTCCTAGGCAGACAGCCTCCACATTCATCCCAGCTCCTAATATTTTTGCTCTTATTCTCTGAAACGCCTCTCTCTATTCCTTGACCAACTAAGCAAAATCACAACCCCCGCTCGCTGCTTATAACTCTTCCTATGGCAATTCCAGCGGCGATTCCACCACCCTCCCTCCTTCTAGTCTCCGTCGCCGCTACGCTCTATATGGCCGTCCAAGGCCAAGTTGTGGGAGTCAGAGGAGGCAGCTAGTGTATTGGCAGAAGCGACACCAGCAGCCAGGCCCTCCAAACGGTGTTGGACTACGCATGCAGCGACAAAGCCGACTACCTCTGTTTCCTTCCGAACACCATCCAAGCCCACGCCTCCTACGCCTTCAACAGCTACTTTTCTCTCGCTGAATCCTTTCTTGCTCACCCATCTCCTCTCCCACTGTCGTGCTATTACCCTGTCACACTCTCATACAAACTTTTCCTATCGGGCATTCTACATTTGAAATGTGTATTTTGGAATTCTGTCGGGAGGGAGGAGTTTACATAGATATTTTACGGTTTTCTAGATGGCGGTGGGTTGCCGTGTGTCACTGCCCATTGGTGCTGTTGTCTTTGGGGTATGTTAAACTTTTTCCATCGATCATTCTCCGTTGGTGCTGTCATCTTTAGCGTGCTGTTGTCTTTGAAAGTGGTGCGAAACCCTTCCCCTTACTCCTTCTATCCACTTTCAAATGCCACTTTTTTCTCCCTCCCTCTATTAAATGACATTTCAAAATAATATTGTATTTTTGTTTATATTTTGAAATTTGTACTTTATCAATACCCCTAATTTAGGGTAAAAACAAATTTAAAGCCTGATTCATCCTTTCTAAATTTCAATGATCTTCTCCTAGGTTTCTTTCAAAATTATAACACCATTTCTTATGTTATTTTGTAATATTTTATTAGCTAGTAGCATTTTTTAAAATGTATTTATTAAAGAATTAGATGGGTTGAGAATGGAACGAGAGGCAGAGATATAAAATAACATCTAATTTGTCTTATTATACATAAATTAATAAGCAAGCTTCTTAGCACATAATTAAAACTAATTGAGGCCATTAATTTAATGAGGATGTGAGAATTGTCACCCTTTTAAGAATATAGTTGATGAGCTAGAATAGTCATATATAGAGATTGGAATATTTGTTTCAACATGTTCCAAGTGATTGTAATATTGTGGCAGATGGATTAACTAAGATGACCCATGGTCTATTGGGTAATTTTTATTTCTTCGAGCAACCACCACCAGCGCAACAACATATGGGCTTGTTTGGGAACTCCATTAGGAAAAATGAGTTTACAAATTCTGAGGTATTTTATGGATTTCAAAATGGTTTTACGATTTTCAAAATAATTTTTACAAATTTCGATATGGTGTTTTCTCAACTTATGTATACCGTTGGGAAAATGGTGTTCCCAAACAAGCACATATTGTGGATGATGACCCCCTTATCTAGTTGTATCACTATGTTATGAAGTTGATAATTTTATTTTATTCTGCATTCAATCCCATTTGCATCTCAGAAAACCATACTCTCAAGTCTTAACACCCTGTGAGTTCAGGAGCTTAACAGATGCTCAAGCTTATCGAGTGAATCAGTAGGTTTAAGGATAATAGGCTTGGTGTTTTCCACACTTTACTAAAAAAGGTTTTATCATTTCAGGTTGCTGCCCTGGTCCCAAAACGTGAACTTGATGAATTAGGAGTTGGCTATAAACGAGATTTTCTGAAACAGTTAATGACTCAAGCACTACGGAAAATTGACTATTCACTGTCTCACTCTCGAACTCTTGTCATTTTCACTAATCAGGTCAGAGCCAAATTCTTTGTGCAGTGTGCATCTAGTTGTCTGAATATATGTTAAATTATGTCTAGGAAACATATGGATTTACAGTTCTGTTCTTTATCTACAGGTTAGATTAAGTCCAAAATCAGGTCAAGGATATGGACCTGTTGAAGAGGTTACTTGTGGTGGAAATGCTTTAGGATTCTATGCAGCTGTACGCTTGAGACTTTCAAGAATGGGGTTGTTGAAAACTGAGGATCAGGTGATTTCGGTTGGTGTCTCTGATTTCAAAGTTGGATTAACTCAGACTTGTCGTTTCTGCCCACTGAATCACTATTACTATCCATGGCATTCATAAAAAGTTTGGGAATTCTCTTCCCCTGAACTCCTTTATTTTATTATGCCATTTCCAGGTCTTAGGGTTGGCCTGTGAGCATGGAGCGATTATGAAACAAGCAGACAGCTACATCATCGAAGGTTTGGCTTTTGATAGTAAAATTGCAGCTGAACATTTTTTGGCTAAAAATGATGGGATCCTTTGATAAATTGGTCTTGGACGTGAGGCAAGTTTTGTTTCGAAGGATGTGATTTCACTTTCAAATGGCTGACTTCTCACAAGCATGCGCATTGCTGTAGTCGGTGGCAGCCCTCGAGCTTTGCAAATGTAAAGACGTCGGTGTTGCCCTCAATGGTCATCCATAATCAAATAGAGGAGCAGAGGGCGGTTTCTAAGTTATAGCATGGGGGTGTATTGTGTAGTGACAAGAAATCTTGTGCTAGCGGCTGCTGCAAGCTAACTGATTAATTAGGACACATGAATTGAGTTAGTCATAGATGTACTGATGTACAGCTAAAATATTCCACTTTCCATTGATTTGAATTAAGATTTTCAAAATAGGTAAGATGAAAATTTCGATTCAAGTTGCTTCATTACAATCCATAATTTTTAGAGCAGACTGCTGAAAACCTTTCAATGGAACGCAGAAACCAAATTAACAATCAAATGGTATAAAAAGAAGGATAAAATCCCAAAACCATTTTAGACATGTAATATGTACCCAGCAGTAACATTGCCAATTCCCAAAACCAGGAAGGATTCTTCGAGAAACCATAATGAGAGGTTTCAAGACAGCAAAAGAAAGGGGGGGTGGGGAAGAAAAAACCATATACGCAGGTGAAGAGCATTGCCTCTCTCAATCTCCGGTATAGCAATGACAACCAAACATGAATTGAGCCTTGCAAGTTTGCCTCCGCATCCTTCTAATGATTTCAGCAACACATCCTAATGTTAATGATGGTGATCTGCACTCCGAAATCTCTGCCGGAAAACCTCATCGTTTCTATTGGTGCAAACGGGAGCATCATAACGAGAAGACCAAAAAGATACGCCTTCGCTGTGATGCTCACTCTGAAGGGGCCATAATTCCAGAAACTCTGCTCTCTGAGTTGGTGTGCTCATAGATCTTGCCTTTGCCTTGGCTGATTCCGTCACAGCCATGTAAGTGGGGAAAACTGGAGAATTTGGCATGGAATTATCATCTGCAAGTGACTCTTTCTTTACTTGAGAAAATGATTTCCTTGGGAGTGAAATTTGTGATATCAATCCTTCCTGTTGTGACTCTTCTCTTTTCGTGCTGTTCATTACGACTTGTGTTGAACCATGCAAGTCTCTCGCGATCAGGTTTGAGAGAAGATCTGGTTTGTGAAACACATCCCTGTTACATGTTTCTTCCTGCATCCATTGTCCTAGAGTACGGCAGCTCTCTCTTCCAAATTCCTTACCGGGCCCATATTCTTCGAACATGTGGGAATTGTTTCTCTCCTGCAAAAGATAATGACATGGAAATTCTCATAGATATGAAGATGATTCTGAATCATTGTCATGAAAAGGAAGGCTCAGAAGTAACAAAACTAAGTAACAAATAATATGAAGTCAAATGAGATTACCCTGTGTGAGAAGGAATACTGTTTCATGCGTTCTCTTTTGATAGTGGCCTCTTGTTTTCGGAACCATATGGCTTCTATGTCTTCTTTTGAATGCAAGCTGCAATTCCGAGTCCTTTGACCATGGCAATCATGATGGAATTTCTCCTACGGATTAGAATAAGGGATTTGTAATATCAATGTGCATTTGATTTACTAGTTTATAGTATCAAAATTATTCAGACATGAGACCTAGTCCTAGAATGGAGTTCCTGAAGTTTAAGTGCTCTGGTAAGGAAAGGGGATTCCACTACCCATGGAGTTCAGTAAATTGAATCAGTAAGTGGACAGAAAAAGTTAGAAATCAGTGTTTTATTAGCATTTTGCTTCCTTGTTGGATATATAAGCATGTCTAATTACCCATATTCACCGGGAAACAGTTTCATATGCCTACCTTAATCTCCCTCGCTTCCAACTTCTTTTTCTGCCTTGGAAACTGATTGCTCTTGTCATTCTTGTAGCTTTTTTCTGCGGTATGAATGTTTCTTTCATGGATTTCTACTGTCTCGCTTGCACTGGAAGGTAAATGCTTCAAAATGCTCAACACATGACGTCTCACAGCTTGACCACGGACTATAGCTTGAAGTCTCACAACTCCTTTCAACGCCCTCAATGCTTTCCTAGCCTAATTTCCAGTTTCAAATTCTAGTTACTTGAGCTAACTTCACATTTTCAATTTGAAACTAAGTTCTGAGTGGAAGCTTACGAGATGTCCACGGTATGCACTTTGAATTTTAGTGACAGCCAAGTTCCGGTCACCTTTGGATAGAAAAGAATAGGACCAGGAAGAACTGGTTAGCCGGACAACCTCTGCAGCAGCATGAGCAGCAGCTGCTGTTGCAATAGCCACAGACAAAGCATGCTTTCTCTGCTCTTCTCTTGCTTTAGCAAGTGCTCCATTTGGTGTTGTAATTGTGGGACATTGTTTCAGCTTAAACCTTCCAAGACTCCATCCCCATTTCTTTGGCTTCTGATGAGATTACAGATTAGAAAATGTATACATGTGCGCGCGCATGCGCACACACCCCAACCAAATAGGTAACTATAAATTCCAAAACATGTCTTACTTTGGCCTTCGACTCAGGAGTGAAGAGCCTTTTCACCCATCCGAACCAGCACTTCCACTTTGCCATGTAAAAGTTATGACATCATATGAACCAATTTCTTCCTCTTACACCATTATATATTCCTCATTCACTTCCTTCATTTGATATTGAAGAATCATCAGGGGCCAAAACCAAGAGTATAAATCAGATACTGAATAGACAAGACCTAATAATTGCCAAGTGGTAGGAAATTAAGATGTTTAACTCATATTTATTCTGCTTTAATTGCTCATCTAGATGTTCACCAATATGTCAAACATAAAGATATCCTATAACATTAAGAAAAATCACAACTTTATATTTTAGTAACCTGAACAACTGAGGCATTAAATCAAACAAATTGCACAAATGAAAGGATAAGTTGATTAATGATCATTGTTTCATGGAGCAAGCAGCATGGTGATGATAAACAAAGACTGAAACAAATGAAACCCAGAAATCCTTACTCTTATCATAAAGCAAGCTCTCAAATCCATCCATGCTAGATTTTTCTGGTAAATTCCAAATGAGTTTCTCTTACATGGACGTGGAAAAATACCATTGGCTTTTTCCTATTATTATCATCTCTGTTATCACTTAGAGGAACATCAATATCCTCAAAATGAGAGAATGCAAGAAGCCAAGAATAGGATTGGGAATCCGCCTTCCCTTACATGGACGTGGAAAGACAAGCCGATCGATGACTATTCCAAATGATGTGGCCTATGCAATTAGGCTTAGATGAATGATAACTTTATAGCAAGTTCAATCAACTCCATGGGGTCCCCCCCTCCCCCACCCAACCGTCAATTTTACAACTTCCTGGGTCCTTTTCAAATGTCCGCTTTCATCAAACTTAGTAAAATATTAATACAGATACTCAATTTGAGAATACTTTCTTTTTTTTATTGTTCCATACTTTCATTATAGCATCTAACTTTGTTTTGCCAATTCATATTCATATTGAGCTAGCCTCTGGCACTATTTCAATTTCATAGCACTTGTTCCTCTCTACAAGTATGCACCATCAACTCAAATTGACCAGTGCAAGGAATAAATTTCCTCATGTGATTTAACACATCATGGGATGTCGAAGTGACACATGAAATAGAAAGACATGACAGTATTACCTAAATGGCTAAATCACTTAGCCTCAAAACTGTAAATAACTAAATTTACTGTTGGAGGGGACCGAGATCAGCATATTTTATATATTATCCGTATGTTTTTAAAGTTTTAACCCTTATATCAAAAATAATATTAAAGGTCTGAAGCAGAGCATTGAAATGCTCATTAGAGCTACTTAGAAGAGTTTATTTCTTTATCTGTCTCTTTTGGTTTTTTTGGTAGGTTAATCAATATCAGAAATATGGTCCCAGTGTACCTCCATGATACTTGATGTGAGCACGTTTCTGACTTCTCTCCGAGGAGAGAAAGAACACAAAGGTCGAGCCATTCAAGAGTGGTCCATGTGCATGAATATATAATAAGCTCGAGAGCCTTCCTCCTACCTATTGTGGTCCAACAACAGAACAGGGGTAAGAGAAGTCATATATATCGATGCACAGAGTTTTATCAGAATCCTTTTCTTTTGCATGAGTTGCTTATTTAACAAAAGGAGAGAGCAAAGAAAGATCCTTTTGTAATAAAAAAAAGTAGCTTTCGCGTGCTGTCTCGATGACCCATCAATATATTGATTATGGGGTTATATGTATAGTCCAAAAAACTTTGCTTTATACCTACTTAAACTTGCTGAGCTGTCTCAAACATGCATGTTCTTTTCACTAAAAATGATAAAAACCAAACATATGGAAAAAGGCACTTTCCTCTGACTTTTCTTAATCCAGAAATCCTCATTTCTGGTAACTTCGGTGACTGGGTTGGCCATTATTTAGTTGTGTTCATTGTACTCCGTCTAAATATATTAGTCCTGCACGCATTTACAATCTTGTTTTATTAATGTTGATAACATGAAAAACACTTGTATTATGAATATTGAGTGCAGGTCATTAGATTATGGTATAATGACCCTTTGTCCCTTTGTTTAAGGATAATTTAATCCAAGTAGGCACACAAGTGTGGGTACGTATGGGTCGACCAATGATCATCTTGAGTCAAAATGAAACTTGAACCTTAAGCATGCATGAATATTATATAATAACTCATAATATATATATATATATATATGTATGTATGTATAATGGCAGCTACTTCTCTGGTTCTGGGAAATCTTCCATTATAACAATACAGCCCTGTTTGATAAAGTAGATGCATTGCTTTTCTTGATCACTTTTTTCTTCTTGAATTTAATTTGATTTTCTTACATGAAGTATTTCAGTTTAATCTATCAATCATTTTACTCCATTAGAATAATTTTATATGCTAAGCAAATAATAAACACTTGCTAAATTAATTGACATAATATAAATGAAAGCTCTCACAATCGTTAATTAATTAGTCTGCATGTACTCATGCCTTATTTTTCATTTTTTCTAAGCATGGGTGATTTCAACGTTGGTTATTTACGTTATGAGAGACTAATACTTTCAACTAACCCAAACCTCTTTGGTTATTTTCGAACCTCGTTATTTTTTTTCTTGATTTTCCCTGGGCTATTTGATTGAACATCATTATTTTAGAAAGCCGGTAAAACAATTCCATTTGAGTGAAAGTTGATTGATTGAGGCTTCTTTTGTTATGTGAATTTATTTTTAAAATGCCAGATTATTTGAAAGTTCGTTCTCTTCTTCAAGTTGATATTATGAGACGTAGCTCTGGGTTTTGTTCAATGTTTCTGTTGCCTTTATTAACATGATAAGTTAGGCGACATAGCCTACTTTCACATGAGCCAATCGATGTCAATTTAAAATACATAATTTATAACAAATCACATAGTTTATGAAAATTAAGTTGAAATTACAGAATATGGCATTACTAATTGCTAGCTCTCTAGTTTGAATGTTGACATCCACTCACACGTATGCTTTTTTTTTTTTTTGGTGATGATCAAAACTTCATTTTTTGTGATAATATTTAGTCATACGCAGCTCATCTCCTTTAGTATTCATATTTTTTGTCCCATTTGTATTAAATTTAAAATGAATGGAATTATGTGAGGGAACGGAAACCCAAATTGGACCAATCAATTCATGCCAGAAATCATCGAACTAATATTTGGCTTGTTCTGGTTCACCTTTAAATCGAGGGAGGGGGCATGTGACCTGGTTAGGCCATGATCAAACAGACCTAGTTAATCCGAGATCAAACCAGTCAATTTGGTTTTGCAAATTAATTAACTCTTTTGAGAAGAATAATGAAAATATAGATATTCATAAATCTCCGGCTTTGAATGATTTTACTATTACTTCTACTTTTCCTCATTTAACTCCTCTTGATGCCTTAATTAATCAATCTCTACTAATATGAATGATTGTAACTTATAATGATGAATATTCTCATTGCTTTTATATTTTCATTTTGTTATTGTTTTTATTAAACTATTGTGGAATGTATTTGCATATGTTTTGAAATTAGTGATGATTAAAGTTGTTGTATTTTAATATTATCAATTAAATGTAATTTTTTTAATACAATCAATTTGATTCCGATCTGGCCTACTAACCCTTTAATCACTAACTCAATCGGTTCAATACTCGATCCGTTTTTTTTTTAATCTTAAATCATATAACTTTTAATATTCTTTACGGTGTTTGTAACTAGAGCATCAACGGGTTTTCTTTTTATGTTTTTTTTATACAAACGGAGAGCTCAAAGGCTCAAAAGAGAGGAAGAATTATACAAAATGGGGATACAGTCCCAGACGATCTTTCGCACACAACTCCTAAAAATAGTGTGGGCATGAGTTGTAAATTCTTGAGGTGGAGATACCCTCCTTCGCCAGAGCGTCAGCCAAACGATTCTGCTCCCTCGGAATATATTGAATGATAACATTCCACTCCTTAGCCATAAGGTCTCTAATATCTGCAAATAACAAATCATTGTTATCAGAATCACTTTCTAAATTAAGCATGTCCACAAGTAACTTAGCATCTGATTCGATGACTACTTCCCTGAAACCACATTCGTACGCAAGCAGAAGGCTTCTGTAAAAGGCCCATTCCTCAGCCGTACTAGGGTCACTTAGGCCAAGAATTATAGCTTTCAATTCGTAAAAGTAAAACAAACTAGCCATCACCTCACTTTTTTTTTTGAAGGGTTGGATTTTGATTATTGATTCCAAAACAAAAAAAATAAAGGTTCATGGGCCTAAACCCGTATGAGCTTAGGATTGGGTTAGGTTGTTTCTTTATATCTCTTATCAGTATGAGGTCCTAAAAAAGAACGTTATCACTATAAAATTTTAACAAGTGACCATCATGGATCCGTTTTCCTTTTCCG
Organism: Vachellia pachyceras; assembly: GCA_025593235.1. Taxonomy (NCBI): domain Eukaryota; kingdom Viridiplantae; phylum Streptophyta; class Magnoliopsida; order Fabales; family Fabaceae; genus Vachellia; species Vachellia pachyceras. The sequence goes on along the minus strand of JANTPZ010093731.1, from coordinate 5,074 downwards.
CATCAAAACTTACCATTACATAGTACTTATTTACTGCAAGACTTTTCAAGTAATTACGTTCATTTGTCGGTTACTTAAAATGATCTCCCTATTTCTTATCCATCTTGTAAAATAAAAAAGATGTCTGGGATAATATTATGGTGTAAGTTTGATATTAAATTATATTTATTTTATAAAAATTGTCTATATCATTTGGAATTTATTAATTAACATGTGTTTTTTTAGCACCAACAAACCAAGTACCGGAGAGTTTTTTTTTGGTATAAACCATCCGGTATCCTGGGTTCATTGCCTGCCCCAGACTAATCCGGACCCCCGCAAGGAGACTTTACGGTGGTAGCGAGGTACCGATGGGACAACCTCTTTGAGGTTGCGTTAATTATCGCGGCTATCACTCCCCAGGGTTCAAACCCCCACCCTAAAAAATGCTGGTAGTAGTCCTTACCAACTCTACCAAGCGCCCATTGATAAGCACTGGAGAGTTGAGGAGTCAAGTCAGTAACTGTGTGGATGACAAGTTGTTACTACTTTGAGAAGCAGGCAGCATTGGTGGAGGCAGTGTCGAGGCTGGCCCACATTTACTTGGGCCCTCCCTTTATCTTCACATTACTAAGTTCCAATCTCCAGGCCCATCAACTCACCTTAACCCTTCTGACGCAGTTAATTTGGCGGAATGAACCAGTCCTTTTACAACGTAACGAATCAAGATTTAAATTCTCGTTGAGAGGATATACCCAAATTTAATGTTGACAATGCATCAAATAGGGTTAACTTGAGTTGGTCAACTATAACATGACGAATTAAGATTTAAATCTCAACTTTAAGATGCATTTGCATTTTACGGCCGATGCTGCCTGCACGTGCACAGGCATGTTAATGTGAGGTTTACATATAAGACCCCATCTAAATCGTGACAATCAGTGCTGCAATTAAGACATCATGCCATTGAATCTTGTTTGAATTGTACTATAATGCATTTGACCTTTCAAAGAAAAAGGCAGAAAAACTCATAACATATGTAAAAAAATAGGAATCGAAGACTAACTTAAGATAAAGTTCAAAATTTGTATCGTTTTACAGTAAGTCTTGCAAAATTTGGAATTGCTGTTATTCCCGTGATCCGTATAACATTGGATGCCTCAACGTGGGCAGCAGAAGGTGACACGTGGACTCTTTTTATGGACCGACACGAACCGAAGCTCAGCTCTATGTTATGTTCTACTTGTGAGATGAGTTTTATCTTTCACGCCGCGGTCAACGCAATGGTCACGCGCCTTCATTCACCTATGGTGATGTTGGGTTCGTTTGAAAACGCGGTAGAGAAGTACTTTTATGTAAGTCGAGGTAAATATATGGATGAGATTGTCTCATTATACGAAAAACACTATTGAACGTTCTTTTAAGTGAGAGTTAAATATTTTCAAACCATGTTACTTATACACTATTAACTACGTTGAAGGAGTAGTTTCAATCCTGATACAAACCGAAGCTACATAATTTTTGAACTTATTAATATAACATGATTTGCTCATATTTTTATATTAAACAGCCCTATGATTCTATACATGGAGTAGGGGATGATGGAGATCATTATATGAATTTTTTTACATGTTAAAACTTTATTTTAAATTTTAAAATAAAATTAATGAAATTTAAAGTTTGTTGTAAAATATGGGAGTGACAGGTGAATTACGGTCAATATACTGAGTGCCATATGCACATATATTAATGATGTGTCCACCTCATCACTTGGTTTGACAGAGTATAATAATGAGACTATAATTAAACATGTCGATCATGTGGGAAGATGAGATGTTCCTGTCAATCAAATGTGTATATGAAGAAGTAGATAATATGATTGCGACGTTGGTTTTGTAATTTTGTTAAACAACAACGGGACGGCCACGTTTCAATCAACCATCCTATGAATGCCCAACCTCACGTTGTGCCATATCATGATGTGAATTAAATACACGTTTTATATTATTTTTTTATAAAATGAAATAATATTTTTTATATATTCTTCTTAATTTATGTAAAAATATTTATTTATTTTATTTTTAAATGGATCCTAAATCACCGTGTACCCCACACCTCAAATTTACTTGCTCTTAGCTGCTATAAAAACAAGGTCTAGATAAAATGTTATGAAATAAAAATCGAGAACATTGGCTTTATTTGGATAACCCGTTTGGGCATCCAAAAGCTATTCCTGTGCTTACCGAGACAAAACTCATCTCACATATTTACCTCGGAATCTGTGTCCGTTCTCCCAACGGGCTATCCAAACACACTAATTGTTTAAATTAATTTTTTTCCCAATGCATAATAGTCAGTGACCACCTAAGCATTCCAGAAACCAAAAGATCTATAAAATGCTGCAGACTAGCCACGAAAATTACTCATTTTCATACGTGTAATCAACAAAGATGATTTAGAAAAAAAATTAATTATTTTAACCTCAACATCCAAAAAGTACGTTCAACAGTATTTTTTCATAAAACGAGATAATCTCCTTCACATATTTACCTTATAAATGGTAAAAGTAATTCTCCATCGTTTTACCAAACGGACCTACTGTTGAATGCGCATTTAAATCTAAAAACGCCGAGTCAAAAAGACGCACATACAATGTGATGTGATGTGATGTTTTGGCTTGATTGGGACTCAAAGATTTGCCTTGATGACAATTGGACTGGTATTGTATAACTTCTGTGCTATATATATATTATCACGATCACAGAATTTAAATCATGCTTTTATGGTATTAACCTAAATAAAATTATCCATAATGTGTCGATTTATACCATTGTTCACATCAGTCGTCAAATTAGTTAATGCCTGTTGTTTATTTCCCGCTGTTGAAATATATTGTCGAAGAGTTAAGATCATGATTGTAATAATATGGTAAATGCAATGGTTATCATTATTTAGTACCAATTGTAGCATATATTTTTATAGGTTCATGATTAGCCCAATTATTAATAGCAGCTTTATAAAGGGTTAAGATCCAATTTTTATTGGAACATTTTTACGTGAAAGACGTGAATATATCCGAAAGTTTTTATCCGATGAATATCACCATATAAGTGCTAGACAGAGAACAATTTCACTCCTCATTGTTAAAAATTTAGAGCGTTTCACTCCCCAAAATTTATGTTTGATTTCAAAATCTAAATTTTATATAATTACTCACATTTTTCAGAAAAGTTATTTTGGATACAAAATCTCAGTTTGAAACCTAAGTTTTGAAAAAGTTATTTCCTTATCAAATCACACCATCCCTTCTAATAAATTTTCTCCTTTTAACTTTTTCTTTCCCTTCTTCATCTTTTCTACTTATATTTTGCCTCGAAATTTGTAAAAGTCAAAACTTCCCAAACACAATCACATTTTCAAAATCTATGTTTCACCTCAAAATTCGTAAAATTTATTCTTCAAAATCTAAATTTTACTCGAAATATGAAAAAACTATTTTCACCGGTAAACAAACCCTTAATAATCATGACAACTTCACTCGTGTTTTGATAGTTTTCAACGAAAACTGATTTAATAAAAAATTTCGGATATCCAAAATTTCTACACACAAACTTTTATAATTAAATCGTACATTAACCCCTGGAAATGGGATTGATTGGTATCAATCACACTGGCGAATCGATCTTAAACATGAGAACTTGTTAGTTAATTGTGATTCAGTTTACAACTTGAACCAACACCAATAACATGTTATGTTGTAAAAATGTTCTTATTAATTTATCCCCAAAGCGCTTTAGAAAACAAAGCATACTCATTAAGACAATTTTAAAAGGACATCATTATTCCAAAACAATTGAAACAATTAATTAATTTTTAAATTTTCATATTAATGCATAATTTTGAAAAATCAATATATATATATATTACAAATAACCATGTAACATTGTAACTAGCTTTTATGATCTCTGTAAATCTATGAATACTTTTTTTTTTTAAAAAAAAAGGCACTGGGAATCATCTTGCTATCCATGTATCACACGGACTTCACGCTGGTTTTGGGATCAAAATTACAGCTAAGATACCCAAAATTTGACTGAGAAAACGCTGGATTCTATCCGAAATTTGAAAACTTGTAACCTACGTTTCAGTCTTTTGATGCGCATCCCAATGTTAATCCTCCTGATATCTGAGAGTTTACGAATCCCTAGCCAATTTGAACAGCCTCATCACTGGATCAGTTTCACTGTTGGTGATTGAATCAAGAAAGGCTCGAGAGGCGTTTCATGAAAATCAGAAAGAAAAGGAAAGAAAATAAAGAGAAGATGTCCGGTGTGTAACTGACTGTTTGTCTTTGGAAGGAGGGACTAGCGAGGAACAGGAAAGGAGGAGGGTTGTGCGAGACACACCGTTTCGATTTTGGCACGTAGAGTGCGTCATCGTCAGGACCTGGTAATCACCTTCACGAAAAAAAGCAGTTTCGAGAGCAAATTAGGGGACTTGGTCCTCACACCCTCACCGGGGGAACCAAATTAGAATAAGGAAAGCCACCGATATAGTAGTAAATCCCAATACTATGGGCTATAAATACTTATCCTTCTTCCTTCATCCATGTGCATCTCTCTTAATCAATCCCTGAGGAATCGTTCCTTCACTCCTCGGAGCGTTTCCTCTCTCGGGGGGGTCCCTACACTCCCTTCTCTATACGCTCCTTAATTTCCTCCTATTCTTCTCCTCTCTGCAAAATTCTGATATCCCTGTCTGATAACAGTCCTTATTTCTCTTTTCGGGCCCCTGTTTCTTATTATTTTTCTCTCGCTGTCCATTTTTCCTCTTCTGCTGGTGTTCTCTTTTGGTTCTGGACATGGCCAATTGGAGAAAACAACAAGAGGCCAGGCGTCATCAGGTGGGTCAGCGGAACAGATCATACAGCAGAAAGCCTCCTCTGGGTTAGTATATATTTATATTTGGTCTTTATTTTTAGAGTTGTTGCGTGAGTATCTGGTAGTTCCCATTCATACTTTCTTTGTTTTTGAACGGTACGGAATGGTGGTGTGAGTGATGAAATTGTCAGACGTGGTTTTTGTTTTTGTTAAAT
>JANTPZ010093730.1:0-13817 GCA_025593235.1 Vachellia pachyceras | reverse complement strand
ACTGGGAAGGTGAAGTGGTTCAGTGACCAGAAGGGTTTCGGCTTTATAACCCCTGACGATGGCGGCGAGGACCTCTTTGTCCACCAATCTGCGATCCGGACCGATGGGTTTCGCAGCCTCGGCGATGGAGAGTCTGTCGAGTTTCTGATCGAATCCGACCCCGATGGCCGTACCAAGGCTGTCGATGTCACCGGCCCCTCTGAGTCCAGTGTTCAGGGGAGCCGACGCGGCAGTGGAGGCAGTGCTGGGGGGAACAGATCTTACGGTGGCGGCCGAGGCGGCGGCTACGGTGGCGGCGGCGGCGGTTACAGTGGAAGTCGTGGTGGAAGAGGTGGGGGTGGTGGTGGTTATGGAGGCAGTGGCGGTGGAGGGGGTTGTTATAACTGTGGTGAGGCTGGTCACCTGGCCAGGGATTGCTACCAGGGAGGCGGCGGTGGCGGAGGTAGGTACAGTGGAGGCGGCGGTGGCGGCGGAGGCTGCTACACCTGTGGGGAGTCTGGGCATTTTGCCAGGGATTGCCCAACCGGCGCTCGCTGAGTCTGTTGTATGGTCTGAAATGTCTTTATTTGATCTTTTTGTAATGCTGTGATGGGTGGACTTTGCTTTTTGTTTTGTGGTTCGTTTTCTGCTATAATTTGAAACCTATGGTTTATGTAGGGAAGGGTTTTTGGGGCTGAATCTCTCTAGTTGTGGTTTTATTTCGAAGTTGATAGGATAATCAGTTAGACTTGGGATATTGTGTTTCTGGCATAGTGAAATGGAGGGGGGGCGTGGTAAAGATCTGATTTCAATAGATGTATACTCTCTGTTTCTATGTGTTAATACACATTATGAACAAAATCTATCCTTGCTTATTCTTGTTATCTTGTTATAAATATGATCTCTTGTATGTGTGCATTGCCAGAATGCCAGCTAAACTAACTGTACATGTGTGGTGATTGCTACGGGCTCTGTTAGGAGGTGTATGGTAGCTGAGAGAATCTAGACATGGGATTGTAATCTATCAATTCCATTGTCTAGGGGGTCAAAATGGCATCACTGTCCCGTCTTTCTCAGCCTCATCAGTCCTCCCTTTGTAATTCTTGGTAGGAAGGGTAAGGATGCTCTATTTTGCTTGTAAGCAGGGTCTTTTGTGCCAGTTTGGAGGCACTTGCTTCCTGCTTTTTTTTTTTTGCCAACGCACTTGCTTCCTCCTTGATTGCAGTGAAAGGCTAAAAACTAGGAAATGGCAGAAGAAAGCGAATGCCTAGTTTATGAACATTGGTATGAACATTGGTATAAGAGCGATGATTATTCTGAATATAGTAGTTTCAGCCTTAGTAGTTGATAGAGATGCATGGCAATTTGGCCAAGTTTAGGCTTATAGCGTCAATCAATAAAGACTCTACAGTAATCCTGTGGGACTATGGTGATGCGGTTCTCGAGGACATGGAGGCTTGAAGGGTCGCATTCTCCATGGTTGCCGCTGGCGAAAAGCGTTTCACCGGATAACTAATGCTTCGCATTTCTGAACTGTTTCCTTACAAAAGCTGAGGCAATCAAACCTTAATTTTAATCAATTAATATAATTATATATAGTGTAATATATGTAACAAGTTCTGTTGGCAAAATATATATATATATATATATATATATGTAACAAGTTCCACTCCGCAGAATTGATGAGCGGTGATCTCCATTGAAATCGTGTACGCTGTGTTAAAATGTTTATACTTCTATTTCAAAAGCCGAGAATGGTTTTCTTGTAACAATATTGCCCTTATATTTGAATGTAATGTTAATATAATATTAATCCTTCAATCTTACTTGAATTTTGGTTTTAATCTTTAAGCTTTCAATTATATGATTTTGCTCCTTATAGTTTTATTAGGATTTGGATAGTATTAGCGTTAATTATTGTTTGAATAGATTTTAGTAAAACAATAATTGTTAAAGAAAAAGAATTCAGGTCACCAACACAATGAATACAATGTAAAACGAACAATGAGAATTGTATGAATGATTAGTTCAAGTAGATGGGAACATATGTGAAGTGACGATTAGTTCAAGTACAAGATGAGTAGTAGTAATTCTTATAGTGTGCCAACAAGTCCCTTTTCGTGTGGGATGAAACTGAGCTTGTTTGGAAGTTAGTTTGAAATCTAGATTTCACAGATTCTGAGGTAAAACCTAGGTTTTGAAAAGTGATTTATATTTGGGAAGTTATAGCTTTTACGGATTCCGAGGTAAAAAAGTAAGAAAAAGTGGGTAGGAAAGAGGAAAGTAAGAAAGAGATAGAGAGAAAAAGTAAGAAAGAGAAAAGAGAAAAAAGTAGTAAAAAGAGAGTATGAAAGAGAAAACCTAGATTTCAAAATTGAAACCAAACATGCTCTAAGGGCTTGTTTGTAACCTAGGTTTCAAAACCTCAGTTTGAAATCTAGGTTTTCTCTTTTCTACTCTTTCATCTTTCCTACTTTTTCTTTCTTTCTCTTTCTTACTTTCTTCTTTCCTACCTACTTTTTTGTCTCGGAATCCGTAAAAGCTATAACTTCCTAAACATAAATCACTTTTCAAAACCTAGATTTTACCTCGGAATCTATGAAACCTAGGTTTCAAACCTGGTTCCCAAACAAATCTTAAGATAAGTAGGTCGCTCACGTCTGTCGTCGCCGTCTGTCCACCTCTAAAAATGTAGGTTTAGATGTTAACTTTGTGAATCTAACCGTCTAGCACAGAGATATGAGGAATGTGGGAGATGGATCCGATTTGTTAGGAGGCCGCGATGTGTCCCTTGCAAATCTTGTACTTGTTTGGGAAGACCGTTCCCAAAATGGTACACGCAAGCCAATACAAAACTATGTCGAAATCTGTAAAAACCATCTCGAAATCTGTAAAATCATATCGAAATCCATAAAATCACCTTGGAAGCTGTGAATTTCTTTCTCCCAACGGATTCCCAAACACACACCTTACTGTTGGACCTTCTCTTGGGGTGTGCCACATGTGAATCTACAAACTGAATCTCAAGCCGGTTTTGCTCAAAAATAGTTTTTTGAGCATACAATTATCGCTATTAAATTTATGGATAAAAAATAAATAATATTAAAAGTATACTGATTAAAATTAAAATCTTTTAATTTTTATCTCTATTCTTTTAATTGATTTTTGTTTTAGTCATTCAAATCTTTATGAAGTTTCACGAATTAAAACCATAACTTTAAAATTTAAGAGATTGAAATAAAAAATTCACCCCGAGTTAGGAACTCTTGAATTTATTAGGTAATTCTATGAAATGCACGTTTAAATCACCTCCAAATAATTTATGCAGAGACATCTTCACAGGCTCTTTGAATCATTCTGCATTCACCTTCGCTCCTTTCGGTATGACTAGAAAGCCTATTTCTGGCAAGGAATCTTATAACAAGAAGTCTCATGAGGCGCGCGCCAATTTAGGAGCCCCTAAGGTAACTGAGGTAATGTTTGGTTGTTGCTAAAAATTGTGTTCTAAAAAGAAAATAAAATGAGAGATGCATTTCCCATTTCGTCCCTAGAAAATATGTTCTTACGGACCAAACATTTCATGAAAGTTTAGTATATCTTTTGAGGGCAGCCTAGCGTGTATTGATAATCAAGAGTTACGGCTGAGCTCAAAGGTCCTTCTTTTGTATTCTTTTTTTTTTTTTGGCACAAATCAAATTTGGTTGTTGAGACTTCACATGCGAAGTAGAAATGAAAATACAACGAAGCACTACGTCTTGTATAATGAAGAGAAGCGTATGAAAGATGAGTGGTTGTTTGAATTATTCGAGTGCCGAGTGGCAGGTGCATTATCTGATGGATTCACCATTTCCTGTTCATTCAAGATTCTTAAAACATATTTAGTTCATCGATATTCTATGATCGACGACGCTTAAGTTCTTGTGATTCTTTCAATAGGACTTGAATGCCACATTTGTTGTGGCTATATAATTCTTGTTCATGGCAAATAAAGTCCTCAACTCAGCTAACAAAAAAAGGGGGGCTACATGAGAGACACCGCCAAAAAGGAACAAAACTACATATATTTTGTTGAGCTTAGCTTGCAGCCAATGGGCATTCATGAATTGAAATGTATGTATCAACGGGGAGGACGTTGATGATGAGGAGGGTGAGGAGCCGGCGAGGGAGCGGTGGCGTTGAGAATTTGCGGCTGTGGCGACGTCATGGCTATTGCCGGAGGGACGGGGCACTGGTAGCACTTGGTGAAGAGGCCAAAGGTGTCTATCTGGTGTATGAAATTAACCATGCTCGCCCACCCACCAAATCCGAACCCTACCACCATCACCCACAACACCACTATCACGTTGATCGTAAATGTCCCCACCCACCTTCCTACGTACTTCGGAGGCTGCTCCACCGCGTTCTGCAAATCAAAACACATAACAATCAAACCAATAAGAAACGTTGAAACAGAATCAATGGAATCATCAGAGTGTAGGTGTACCTGTCGGGAAGAAGGGGAGAGGAAGGTGAAGATGTGGGCGAGAGCGGGGATGATGTAGACGGTGAAGCTGACGAGGAGAGAGCCGACGGTGGAATTGATGGGGCCGAAGAAAGGGAAGACGATAGCCAGGAACCAGATGGGTATGACGACTGGCAACCTGACGGCGGCTCGCTTGCAGAGGCTGGTGGAGGAGTGCATGCCGATGGCCTTCTCCCACACCAAGTATAGAGGGGTGGAGGCGAAGCCGAATGTTATGAACTGGTGGATCAGCATTAGGATGACGGCGGCGTCCCGGAAGGGCGATCGGGGAAGCAGAGAGAAGGCGTTAGAGTGATCTAAAAGCAGGTCGCCGAATGCCCAGTACACTGCCGCCGCCGAGGGAAGCGTCAGCGTTAGCACATACGCCGTCGCCAATAAGTATATGCTCTTGAACTTCTCCGGCTTCCACATTGCATGCATTATCTCCCTGTGCAATTTAATTTCCCCATCAATTGCCACTTGATCACAAAATCAAATGCGTGTTTTACGTTCGCCATGCTAATTATATATACTTATATATGTATATGGTTTAAGGAACCCTTGGAAGAATGATCAATCTCACATACATAAACCATGATGACAGTCACTAAATATGATTCGATGCAGAGTTGAATGTAATTAAAATATAACTAGACTTGATGAATCGAAATGCAAAATTATTTTAAAACGGCAGAGATATGAAATTAAAATGCAAGAATTGAATGATATAGACACAAGGAGGCGAGTGACAGAATTGGTGGCGTCAAAGCAACGTGAAGCAAAAGGGGAAGAGGAAAAAGGAGAAAGCTTCTGGCTTTTGGGACGGCATGAGAGAACAGAATGATTGAGAGAAAGGAAAAGCATTGACAAGAAAAAAGGCAGTTCCTTGTGCTTTAACTTTGGGCCTCCCATGCGGGACAAGGGCATTTTCTGCATAGAGAACTTTTTGTCTCCTTAAAAATAATAGGTGAAGTTACAGATGAGGGTGTTACACTGTGACAGCATGTCCGCCGAATGTGTAGAGAATGTTGGTGGCGCCCGTGAAGTAGAGCACCAACTTGGTTGGACCCGAATGCGTTGCTCCTTCCACCTACCCAAACAATCCCATCATCCATCATTTCATTAAAATGCATGTGTGACTACTTACTTATCATCACCATCCATCATCAACCTATAAACAAATATATAATAATAAGAACCTGGCCGTGCAGGAGAGACGCAACGGTCAGGTACCAAGCCGTGTAGGTAGTCATGAGCAGACCCAAGAAGGACCAGATTCTGTAATTGTGGAACGAAGGAATGAACACACTCGTGGCACAGCATGCTCCGAATATATAAGTCCACGTCCTCTTGTCCAGTTTGTCGTTTATGTAATATATGTTGCTGCACACAACACCAAATCCCTTACCATCAGTCATCACGGGCGCACACACTTAGTTTCTGCTTCACTGTTAACAGAAACATATAATTGATTTCGCTTTTAAGAGCAAGGGGTTAAAGATGGATGGAGAGGGACCTTGCGCAGGCGATGAGTTGGATGACAGATCCGAACAGTAGAAAAGTACAGTTGAATGCCAAGCCCACGTTCCTCCAGTGCTTCCCCAGCAGCCCATCAAGAACTTCAAACCACTGCCATTGTGAGAAACGCGTGATTAATGTTTCAACTGAAATGAGAAAACAAAGGCAGTTCTCTAGATGGATGGATGCGATGTGTATAAAAAGTTCAAACCTGGATGACATGGTTTCTGAAATCGACTTTCTCTCGCTCCTTTCTGGTTCTGTATTCAATATAGAGAATGCTAATGAGGTAGGCAGTCCAGCTGCCCAGCAGGCCATACAAGAGTTGAAAAAGCACTCCAGACACCATTCCCAGCTGAGAAAAAGAGTATGGCAGCGTCAGCAGCACTTGAGCCACCTGCAGAACTAGACCCCATTATGATCATGAACATGTATACATCCATTAGAAGCAATATAAGTAAGCGAGGAAGACAAAAGAAGGGAACCTGGTTGGAAGCACAGCTGAACCACGCATCATAAACAGAACCGCCATGCCACAGGAGCTTGGAGATCCTGGTCTTGATGCTCTTGGGCTTTCCTTCGCTCTCCATTTCCACATAGTTGCCGACTATCACAGTTTCCACCGCCTTCTCCGATTCCATTCTCTCTGATGACCACTTTTACCTGTGAGTAAGGCTCAAAGGCCGAATATATATAATATATAGAGGCACCAGTCGTGGTTGTTCGAGGGTGACTCAGCTCTTTTTTTTTTTTTTTGGACAAGTGAAAACCTCCCCTGGCGCTTCATAATAAATTCACTGATTCTCGAGCCCTCTTTTTGAAATTAACACTACTTTTGTTATTTGGCTAACCCCATGATATGATGGCCTAAACATATCTGGTGTCTCAGCTTCTTCTTTTCTTTTTTTCCCCAAAAGCAAAATCTTTTTAATTAGTCCTATAAGCCTGACCAAAAACATCGTATTAGAGACCCCATATTTTAGTAATCAGACTATCAGAGACAGAGAGCGTATTGGCCTGTCCGCACGAGCGGCTGTGAGCCTGTGAACCTCCTCAGTTTAGCATTTCCCAGCGTTTGCCTGTCTTTCTACCGTGGCACCACTTTTAGCTTTTGGGAGTTCACCTTTGGACATTTCTGTAACCTATAACTTTCGGCATCCGTCACTCTTTACGTCATAAACTTCTTTCCATTAAATTAATTAATACCGCACCTTAACATTTGACACCATTTCACATATTAATTCCCACTTTCATTTTACCAGCCAGAATTGCCCATGCATGTGCGCTTTTTATTGCATCGTTCTGCTGCATATGACTTGTGAATAGTTTGGACTGTTTGGTTCTGTATTTATTTTGTCATATGTAGAATAGGTTTTGCTCTAATATTTCCTCATGCTTGTGTGTTCAAAATTCAAGGATTTTACGACATTGAATGGCATTCTTTACATTTGCCGAGGTTAATTAGAAATACATTGTTGCCGACTAACAGCTATAGTCCACACCAGCGTTTGACGGTTCAAGCAGCTTTGTTTTTTTTTTCCGCCCTTTTCTTTACGGTTTGGTATAGTGGAAAACTGAGAAAACATTGATTTTTTTGTAGGACGACGAGGTAAACTTATAGGAGAGGAGGAAAAGCGATAAAGAAAAGAGAGGAGAGAAATAATTACAAAATAGACCACATGATTGCCTCCAAACGGGCGTGGTCTCTTGGGGACTCCATAAACCTTGCTTTTATCACATGCACCAACTCCAGAACCCCCCCTTCATTCTTCATTATACTTTTCATGCTTTTCTTGGTACCCTAATATTCTCTACTCTATTGTCTCCTTGAAATGCCAAAACTGTCTTGTTTATTTCTTATCCACTGTATATAATAATCACATTCGTTCCATGTCTTTTCCCTTCTGAAACAAAACTGCTGTCTCAAAGATTCTCTTTAGTTAGCCTCTTTCTAGCTCTGATTTGTTTTTGTTATCAAATGAATAATAAATCCCATCTTAATTATTCTATATTGACTGCCTAATTTCTTGTTTTGACATCTTTAGTCACCCAGTATGTTTGAATTTTCCCCAAAGAACACTGGATGCTTCATGATTGGGCAAAGAAATATTAATTTCTTCAACCCTATAGGTTTATTTTTCCCCTAATACCTAGAATTTCTGACAATATTAGGGAAGAATACAAACTCATCAAATTTGTCTGGCAAACCCTGAGGAGTTTTTCTTTCACTCCAATAAAACATGTAGCTTGAGTAGAAAGACCTGAGAGTATAGGCTTTGTTCAAAACATATTGATGAAGAATGTTGATTGCTCAAGTTCCACTCCTTGTCAAGTGTGTGGAAGGAAACATTCTCTGTAATTCATGTCTCCTTGAGCATGTTCAGCCTATTGTGAAGCTTTTAGATTTTTCAAATTTATTCTAAGTATAATGAATGATCATATGCTCACACATGATAGGTATCTGCTCTTTCTGAGGCCAGGAATTGCAATAGTCATCTTTCCACCGTTTTTGAATCAAGTAGAATTTATTGTCAGGCGAAGCGGAGGTTAATGTGGGTGTCTGCATAATTAGCATGCTCAGTTTTGTTGTGCACGTTTAGAAGCAATTCCGAAGCAAAATGATGTTTAAGGCAAAACACATGTTATGCTTCAATCATGAAACTTTTGGTTTCCGTGATTAGTATTATTTTTGTATGACAGTTTCGCTTCATTCTCACGCCAAAGCCTACAGTTTAGTGGTATAATTTGACCATTTGGAGACCTCAACCCTACAGTGACCATTATAGTCATCTTTTGCTTGAAGTTGCTTTTAAATCTAGATTTCTCAAGAGAAGAATGAGGACAAATCTTGATTGTGGATGTTGGCCGCTATATATTTTGTCTCCCTAACCATATGATTGAGTGTTTAAGGTAGGAGACCATAGATGAAAAGGTTGGAGCATTTGAATATATTGGCAACTTTGCATGCTTGAAATTATCGCAATTAACACAACCTAGAAATCCAGTATTTTTTCTGAAGGTGTGAAGGAACCACAGGATACAGCTGGCTCATGATCATCATTCCAATGACCATTCATCTATGTCAATTACAAGCAGGAATAATCTAAATGTGAAGTTTCCTAAAAAGCTCTGAATTCTGTAATCATATATAGGCTATGGCATATGTTATGACCACACCGTAATTGATTCACTGATTGATTTATGGGTATGGAAGCTAAAGGGCGTATGGGCCAGCAAATGAAGCTGCAATGAGTTGTGTATATATTTCACAATTTGGTCCATGGAAGCTCTGTTTGCAGAATTGATGGGAATTCATTTTATGTACAAACATCATCATAAGTGCTCATCTTCAAGGCCTTCATGCTGGGACCTCCCCTGTATCATCAATCTTTAACTGTGCTTCACTTTAATGCCTTCTTTTTACCCTGTCAAGATCCGACAAAAATATTTTGGTGCTTGAGAAATATCGGGTGAAAATCATCATTCATATATGGCATGTTTCAAGAGAAGTGTAAAATCATATACAATATCTTGGGGAATTAATGTGGAATGAATCACTTTTTGTATATACCCTGTATTCCGAGTTCTTCAGGGTTACGTATATATTGCCATGTTATTCAAGTAACTAGCGGAGGAGTGAATATATACGAGTATTTCTTATGACCATACACGTTCCAGAAACATTGTCGTGGCCGTCCTTGCTTATTGACAAGTGGCAAAAAGGGACAAACTGGAAGAGGACAGGTGTCCATATATAAGCGAATTGCGAAGGCATTGTTTTCTGTTTGTTTTCAAATGTCCGGTGAGTCTGGCCTAATGCGATGCCACTCTCATAGCTTCTTTCTTGAGCATCAGAAGTTTAATTATCACAACATAACCCCTTTCACTTATGCTTCAATGGCTCTTTGCTTTTCAGAGAATTTGAAAGGTGTTTCTTATTCTCCCTCCCTCCCTCTCTCTCTCTCCAAATCCACATTTACGTTCTTCGATTGCTGGAAAACTGGTTAACAAAAGGAATTCATATTCTTCTGAATTGGGAATCTTCCACATTCACAATTTCACTTTGACTGAAAACCTGCATTGGCTGGGATATAGTTCTGTTTTTTTAAGAAAAACAGAAGAAACTTTGAACTTGCACTCGGAAGATTATTGATCCAGTCAATGATTCATTTTCTCGTTTCTGACAGTCCGTTCCGTTATGCCCCGTTTGCTAGCATGAAAATGAAGCTACAGAATTGGAATTGAGGTGGAAAGTGCAAATTTGAACTGTTTAGTACAATGGAATTTACCTGCATGATAGTGTCACTTCCATTAAATATTGGGAGTGTGAGTTCTCAAGCCCACCATGAGAACTGAAATGTGAATTCCATGGAACCAAATATGTGACCCTTTTGCCCCTCTCCTAATCAACAAGAACCTCCGTTGAGTCTCTAACCTCCGTCGACCTTTTAGGCCTTGTCACTGATAACCTCCGGTG
Organism: Vachellia pachyceras; assembly: GCA_025593235.1. Lineage (NCBI taxonomy): Eukaryota > Viridiplantae > Streptophyta > Magnoliopsida > Fabales > Fabaceae > Vachellia > Vachellia pachyceras. The sequence continues at coordinate 3,342 of JANTPZ010093730.1, read as the reverse complement.
TCCCTCCCCCTCTTGTACAACTGAATCACATGTCGACCGTCGATGTCTGCCAGCCAAACCTCCATTTCCTAGCCTCCGTCACTTTCGCCTCTACTGTCCCCATCTCACCTTCTTCAAGCTTCGATTTCATACCAAGGAGGAAGTGGCTTTAGATGTCATCGATCTGAAGCTTCGATTTCACTAACCTCCATTGATTTCATACCTCCGTCGTTTTCTCTGCTTCATATCGAGGAGGAGGTGGCAATAGCTTCAAATCTGGGAGGAGTAAATGTCTTCAGAACGGCGACAACTTCAATTTCTCTGCTTCTTCTTCTTCTTCTTGTTTTTTTTTTGAGTTAACGGTGATGACAATTGACAGCTCCGGTGAACATTGGCCGTCAATGCTCACTGGGAATTGAACAACATGAGTATTTTGATATTTTTACATTATAAATATATTTTAATTAAAAATTATATCTCAGTTTTTCACCTATCAAAGGAGGCATTGAAGAGAACATTGCTGTGGAAACCTCGTTTCGGCCTTGCAATATCAGTTTCTCACTGAGTTATTGTGATGAATCAACAGAACGCCAAGCAGACTCCATGAAATAAAATACGCAAATGATTTCATAGGCCACTTGATCAGGATACTCGTTTTGAGGGATACTTGATTGTGCCAAAATGGATATCAAAATCCTCCTCTCTGAACGTGGCCGGACAAGAATGAAGCTCCGCTCGTGATGCACACTTCGTTAAACTTCTGGTCAAGCAAGGGGGAATGTGGAAGGAAAGAATGAAGTCAACAAGATGAAGTAATCAAAACTGTCACCAGAGATTTCAATACATGTTATTTGTGTATGAAGCAATTTGTGATGAGTAGAAAACAAAACTGAATTTGTGTAGTTCCCACCAAGGAGATTGGGAGTTTGAATGGGTTTAGATGTTTGATGCATCTGTGAATGGGACTCTGGGAGAGTTGGGTTGCCAAGTGCCTCCTCTCAATCACTCCGTTTTTTTAATGAAGAAAAGCCCAACAAACCTACACATTTGGTTCATGGTTTGGTGATGGAGTCACAGAATTGGGCCAGGAGAGGATTTACAGTTCGACTGGACTCACTCACCAGCCTCCTCTTCATCCTCTGGAAAAGGTGACCTTTTCTGGGGTGCAGTTTAAAACGATATGGGAAAAGGGCTGCTTCTTTCATAAAACTGTGGAGGGGTTAAAACGAAAGAAAAGGGGAATTTTAAAAAAGATAGAGGAAGTAATAGTATTATCACTTTGTGATGATTGGAGCCAGGGGGTCATAAATTCATGATGCCATGTCATCAAAAGAAGGCCGAACTGGCCTTCGCAATCGTGCGTTTGGGTCATCCTCATCATTCAAAGTTTCGTCCCATCCAATACTTATCACTCTCGCTCCAATATCACTACCAAATTCAACAGCAATAAGAAGAATGCCGTGTCATATTTTATGTAAGATATAGATATTGCTTGTTTTCCTTGAAAGACGGAAGCTTTGGAACCCCCAAAGCCAAAGGGCTACATGGAGAACAGCTTACTTGTTTCATGTTATTTATATTTCAGCATTTAGAGATAATTAACAACTTGGGTCCAAGTGTATTTATAATCACAATGAATGGAAGTAAAAAAAAAAACATTTGCTGGCCTTTTCGTTAGCGAAAGGCGAAAAGTCAAAAACATTGAAGGCTCCGATGAGGGAGAAGAGCATGAAAAGAAGAGACTCGTACTGTCATGGAATTCTATGCCTCTCCATCCACCCCCTACCCTCAATTCTTATGTGTGACCACACTCCCCTATTCTTGTTTGGTTTCTTCACAAGTCTTAAACTGAACCCAAAGAACAAATCTTTTGAACTTACAAGGCATGGGAATCAATATATTTAGTGAATCTGGTTTTATCAGTTTTGATGCTCATCTGCTGTAATTCTCTATCACAACCCGCTGCTCAGTGTTTGCCAACAGATCAATCATCCACATCCCGTCTGATTCATGAGTTGACCATTACGTGCATCTTGAACCCACTGGCGACGACAATTTTAGACAGTGCTGGATTCAGAGCCTCCCCATATTAGCAAGTGCTCATGTTCATGGCCCCAATCATTTGCAACACTCTCCCTGTTTATCTCATTCATTATTCTTAACATCATATTTAAAATGTTATACTGTGATTTATCTAAACAGGTAATCAGAGAATGATGATAAATTTAAAGCATTCAAAGAGAATTTATCAAACCCCTTTATCTTGGGGACATCAGTATTTACTACAAAGGCATGGCAAAAACTTATAGGAAAGGATTATCTATGTAAAATTAGGATCGCCCTTGAAATGCATGCACAGTGATAGAGTTTACTAATTCATTTGCAGCCAAGGATGCATTCCTTGGGTATTAAAATAGTGAAAGGAGAATAGAATAATCAAGAAAGCCCGTGATTAACGATTGCCGTTACGGGGTTTCCCTCCCATAGTAACTCTGACCTGCCTCATTCAGTCATTCGTCCCACTGCTCATTAAAGCTGTTTCCTGTAAACACTTCTGTCGTTTCTCACTCACCTGCTGCTCTCCCTCAGAAGCCATTACCTGAGCTCCTTCCCCATTGTTCTCCTTCCCCTCAACCAAGCATGGATTTCATTCCTCGCACCCACTTCACTCTCATCCTCACTTGCCTTCTTCCACTCCTCACTCCCCCAGGTATTAGCACACTTTTGCTATCTTACTCACTGTTTCTCTTCTTTTCTGTCTCAATGCTCCTCTTTGCATGCCTTCAACAACGCACTTTTCTTTGTTTTAGTCTCGCTCTTTGCCTGCGCAGGTGTTCTGGCCACTTCGTTCACATTTGCCAACAGATGTGAGTACACTGTATGGCCGGGCATTCTAGCGAATGCCGGAAGTCCCAGGCTCGACACCACCGGATTCGAACTCCCCAAAGACACTGCCCGTTCATTCCAAGCTCCCACCGGCTGGTCCGGCCGCTTCTGGGGTCGAACTGGCTGCATTTTCGACGGATCCGGATCCGGTTCTTGTCTCACCGGCGACTGCGGCTCCGGTAAGGTCGAATGCGACGGTTCTGGGGCAGCCCCTCCGGCCACACTCGCCGAGTTCACTCTCGGTACCACAGGTGGTCAAGACTTTTACGACGTTAGCCTTGTGGACGGCTACAACCTCCCGATGATCGTGGAAGGAACGGGCGGGTCGGGTCTCTGTGCTTCGACGGGGTGCACTTCCGATCTGAACCTGCAGTGCCCTGCGGAGTTGAGAGTTGAAGACGGCAGCGCTTGTAAGAGTGCGTGCGAGGCTTTTGGTAGTCCGGAATATTGTTGTAGCGGCGCGTACAGTTCACCAGC
>JANTPZ010093729.1:0-20935 GCA_025593235.1 Vachellia pachyceras | reverse complement strand
GTCGGTGGTCGGAGGTTGCTGGTCGTGGTCGAAGCTGCCTGGTCGCTGGTCGTGGTCGTCATGGTTGCTGGTCGTGTTCATCAGGGGAGGCTGGGCAAAACTGGAAATGTGGAGATGGAATTGCAAAAGACAGGTTTTGAGATGGAATTCAAAAAGATGAGTTTTGGTAGATATGGAAATGGAATTGAATTCCATTTCCATCCAACCAAACATGCAAGTATGATGGAATTGGGTTCCATTTCCATTTCCATGGACCCAATTCCATCATACCAAACGGGCCCTAAAAAAAATCGTAAATCAGAATAGAACGTGGATCATCACTGAAAACTGCTCCCTCGCTCTCTCTCTCACTCACACACAGGTGAAAGAGCTCCTCCTCCTCTCCTCTTATTTGTTGCGCATTGCACTGATTGAGCAAGTAAGACAGAAGCATGGGTAATTGAAATGGTAAAAGCATTCAAAAGTTGATGCTTGCACACAAAAAAAAAAAAAAGGCAACGAGTGAGAGAGAAGAGGAGAGGAGGAGGAGCTCTGCCATGTTCGCCTATGTGCGAGAGAGAGAACGGAGACCGACAACGTTATGCTCTTATGTATTTAAAAATACACATGTCATATTTTCATTGGCTAATTGGATAATTAAAGTGTTCAATACTGAATATAAGTCTAGTCCTTTCTTAAAAATGTACTAGCCATCCATGCTATAAACTCACAAGCATAATCTTATTATATGCAAAAATTAAATATTACTTCCAAAGGCAAGGTATTTTAATTTTTATTTTTCCACATAAATATCAAACGGCAGATTCTTCACACAAATCAAACTGATAATGATATCTACCAAGATATACAAATAAAAATAGTTGAAGCCACATGTACAAATAATAAAAAAAAAAGATTAACAACAGTGGTGCAATAAAAAATAACAAGCATCAACTTGAAATAAACAGAGTGATCTAACTATATTTTTACACACTATTTTATAGATAATTGAGGGAGTTTGTCACATTTTATGGATTAAAATTATATGAATAAGCACGAATTTTGAATAAAGGGATTTAAATTGAATTAAGCCCATTCAGGGGTAAAATTGGTTTTGAACTGATAATTTATTTATTAATTTGTTCCCTTGAATTTTTGATATTATTTTGTGCTTAATTCTTGTATCAGGTTATTTCCAAGAATTGACAATTGAGCTTAATTCAAATTAAAGATTTTGGATAAAATCTTGGATTTATCCATTATCTATGGCAAATCTTGGAAATACGGGGTGAATCTATCTTCAGAAGGAGAGAAAGATAAGCAACCACGCCTATAAACTCACATGACCACGCAGAGCTGAGACACACCAATTCACAGCTTTCTACATTCCTCCAGCCTCGGCACAGAACAGAGACAGAGGGACCACTGGGCATAAAGCTTCCATCCTCCACATTCCCTCCACCATTACTACGTACAGCATCAACAAAGGACCAGACGAAGCACGCGCACGCCACTGCTCTGATCCCATCTCCATCGGCCACGCACGACGCCCTCCATCGTCCTCCAGAACCCGTAAAGCCAGCTGGAGAGTTCTCTTCTGAGACCAACCACCACCATCGTCCATCGCCGCAGACCACAGCACGTTCAACCACGCACTACCTCCAGATTCGGCGACCTTCATTCCCCCATTCATTCTTTCTTCTCCAACCCCACGCACAACAACCATCTTCATTCTCTTCCTCAGCACCAGCGACGCCGAGCTGGGAAGAAAGGAGACCACCACAGTCACTGACTCCCAGATTCCATCCATCGTGCTGCATCTCCGCTTCTCAACCACGATGTTGCTTCATTCCTTTACCCACGCACAAACTCGACGCGGCACCACGGCTTCAGCTTCCATTCTTACCGCCGACGCCATTCACCAGCCCATCTCTGATCCATTCCTCGCCGTTGCCTGACCACACGCAAGCCCACACGACGCAGACCAAGCTTCTCGAGTCCTCGTTCATACTTCTATCCACTCACGCCACAGGGAAGTTGCGCACTGTTTGGATTCCAGATTTCTTCTCCATTTTCCATTTTTTTGTTGTGATGACAGATTACACGGAAATCATTGGAGACTTTGAAATAATGCGTGGCTAATTGTTTTGCGCCTCGGTGATGGAGTTATTGACCTGAGCTCACTGATTTACATAGGGGAGTTTTTCTATCCTTCCATTAGTCTAAAATTATGTATTTGGATTTTCTAGTTATAGGGATGATTGTATATAATTTTGGAACTGAGATGGATGTTTGTTTGTCTCTGTTTGGATTGATATTCATAATTAATTTTGGATTATGCATTATGAAACAATTATGAGTTATTGATTTCTTGACGGTATTAATTTAATTATGTTAATTAGCGTGTTATTGTCTAGTTAATATGATTATTTGGTGCTTTGGAATGGCTGTTTAGCATTTCATATTAGAAGACTCATATTGCATATTTCCGATTTTAATTGTGCATTAAACGGTTTTTTACAATACCTCAATAAGTAATAGTTAGCTATGTTCGTAGGAGCTATTATTAATTGAGAATATTGGACTCAAGTGTTAACTTGAGGTTTTTACTAAAAGGTTCAATGAATTTATAACTCCCACGATTATTTTTGAGCAAGGAAGGTCACATCTCTATCACCAAGGGCATTCATCATTTCTGAAAACTAAAAAGAATTCATTAGTTTAAATTTATTGCATTTGCATTAGGTTTAGAAAAATCATTTCACAAAAACCCCTCATTCTAATCATATTTTTAGCACTTAGTCTAATTTAGGGAATTGAAACAAAGGCTCCTTGATAAGAGAACGATCCTAGGGTTAGTGCACTATATTGCATTAGTTTTAGGTAATTTTTGATTGGATCTTGAGACGACTAGAGATCACGAGAATCACAGAGTTAATTAGTTCTTCAACTAAATTGTTAGATCATATTCATTTGGGAAAGCTAATATTTATATATTCATCATTTTTCTTAATTTTAAATTAAATTTATATATGGCTTATTCTTTGAATTAGAGTGGTAAGTATTAACAACGTGAGGTTATAAGTGGATTCAATCGGAGGTCTCTCACTTATAAAAGAAGTTTTTTATCGCTAAACCACAAGACCACTAGTACAAAATGCAATTTTCACAAGTTTCAATAGTGCTTTTATTTCTTACCCATTTAATTATATTTATAAATCACTTGAAAAATGTTTTATCTAAATAAAAAATTTTAAATTTAACAACTTTTCAACTTATCTTTATTTGATGTTTACCGTGACACATGAAAACAAAATTTATTCATAATAAATTAATAGCAAAAATGCACGTACATAGGAAGAATTTAATAATAAGATTTATAAATATGATTAAATAAAATTATCTCCGTTCCGTTACATGTAAATAAGATTTTTCACATTGATTACCACACTATTTATAAGAACAAAAAAAAACAGAATTAGGGCTGGTTTGGATGCTAGGTTTGAAACCTAAGTTTCACAGATTCCGAGGTAAAACCTAGGTTTTGAAATGTGATTTATCTTTGGGAAGTTATAACTTTTACAGATTTCGAGGTAAAAAAGTAAGAAAAAGTGGGTATGAAAGAGGAAAGTAAGAAAGAGAAAGAGAGAAAAAGTAAGAAAGAGGAAAGTAAGAAAGAGTAGTAAAAAGAGAGTATGAAAGAGAAAATTTAGATTTCAAACCTAAATTTTGAAACCTAGATTTCAAAACCTTGATGCCAAAGAACCCTTAAACCACCTGCGCTCTTACGTCGTATATAGCTTTTACGTAATGCAAAATTCTGAACTTTCATGCCATGCAGGATAATCAATAACGGTGTGCCACGTGGCAGCACTGAGAACCACTACTTGCTTATCCACGACATCCCAAAAATCTGATCCCAAACCCAGAACCTCCCAATCATCGATCGTCGTTCTCGTCGCCTTCACAAAACGCAATCCACAATTTCCACTGGCACGTTATTCAAAAATCACACTATGATTCACGCACAATTTGCAGAGAGCCACACACTTTGAGCAAGAAAATCAGAAAAATGGCGTCCACTCACTGCTTCCTCCACCAACACGCCCTCGCTTCTCCTTCCACCGCCAGATCATCCTCCGCCCAGCGCCCCCAGCTCGCCGCCAAGCCGACCCAGTTCGTCTGCCGTGCGCAACAGAAGCAGGCCGCCGTTCAAGAAGACGATGGTGGACTCTTGTCTCGCCGATTAGCTCTCACTGTGCTCATTGGTGCCGCTGCTGTTGCCACCAAGGTCTCTCCTGCAGATGCGGCCTATGGGGAAGCTGGTATGATTATGTTAATGTGATTGTTTCTTTTGTGGATGTGATCAATTAGTGAAGATATCCATGTACCTTGTTGATTCTATTAGCTTGTTCCATCGTTCATAATCTTTGATTTAGTTGCTGTTATTAACTGAGGTTTTAGCAGCTTAAACTTTTTTAGTATTTTTAGTATGTTATTGGAGTTATGATCCAATTGTCAGGTGTTTGATCCTTAGTATATCGGGTGAATCTTGCATTAATCAGCCTTCACATAGAATTATAAAATTATGAGCTTTTGGGTGAAGTGGGCCTTGATAATTTGCAGATATGAACGTAAGATTCACTTCTGATTCTGGTTGTTCTTACTCTTTGAAAGATCATGCAATAAAAAGACGAATTAATTTGTAAATACATAGTTGTTGAACTAACTTCAGCCTATGAGGAAGGTGATCTTTTGATTTCTTTAGGAAGGGATACTAATTAATACTATCCTTTGTGCCATAAATTCATAGAAGACCCCCAATTTTGCAAAAGCGATTGCATTGAATTTGAAACTCAGTTGTGTTGTTTACTCTGTTTGTAGCACTTGAGAGAGTGTGCCATTTAGTTCTGATTTCTTTGTGCAGTCACATTTTGGCTGTTTGAAAAAAGAGAGAAGCTGATCCCATTTTGATTGCTTTGGTTGCAGCCAATGTTTTTGGGAAGCCAAAGACAAACACAGACTTCTTGCCGTACAATGGTGAGGGATTTAAACTGAACGTTCCTTCCAAATGGAACCCCAGCAAAGAGGTTGAGTTCCCTGGTCAGGTTCTTAGATATGAGGACAATTTTGATGCCAACAGTTATGTCACTGTCACTGTCACTAACACCGACAAGAAATCCATCACTGACTACGGTTCACCTGAGCAGTTCCTCTCTCAGGTACTCCAGTTATAAACTTGTACTTGTTTTTCAATCTACTAGAAGACTTGGAATCTAGTTGATGTGCACTTGTTTTATATCTGAACTTTTGAAGAATTCAACAATTGCCAGTCTAATATTTGAGATTTGATTTTTCCTTCCTTTCAGGTGGATTATTTGCTAGGAAAGCAGGCCTACTTTGGCAAAACTGATTCTGAGGTGATAATTGATTAATAATATTCACAGACATTGATAGCTTACAGATTGTCTACATTCCTCAAATTAAGGAAGTTGAAAGAAAGCTGAAAATTGAAGCATAATTTTGGTTGCAACCCAATTCTAGCACAACCACCATAAAATACAGACACTGATGCCAACATAAATTTGGAATGTCACATTCTGTGTGGTTGGAGAATATCACATACTTTTTTGAATGCATATGTTGCCAAGATCTGTTCGTAACACCAGACACGTACAGATTACCAACAGAACTTGGTATTGACAACCTTGTTTCTGAATAATCAATGCTTCATGAGATGTTCCTGACTGGATGTGATCTTGCTCAGGGTAGTTTTGAATCAGATGTTGCAACAGCTATCATCTTAGATCTTTAAATGATCATGATTCATAGATAGAGCAGAAAATGAAGCCTAGTCATGTCTGTAACCTAAGACGTACACATAATAGCACAAAGATTTTTTTTTTTTTTAAAACACAAGCACAAGCACACCAATGAAATTTAGACAAAAGCCTTATAACCTAGTGAAATGAGAGCTGTCCTGTGAGTGGGAGGTAAGGGTTAGTAAACTCAAGCCATTAGTTCATGTCCCTTTGATTAGAATGTCATGCGCTGTCTCTGATCTGATAAGACAAGCTTGGTATATGTTGTCATGATATATATGTTCCTGACTGAATGTGATCTTGAATTTCTCAGGGAGGTTTTGATCCAGATGCTGTGGCAACAGCAAACATCTTAGAGGCTTCATCACCAGTGATTAATGGGAAACCGTACTACTTTGTGTCCGTGCTGACGAGGACAGCTGATGGAGATGAGGGTGGCAAGCACCAACTGATCACGGCCACCGTGAAGGACGGCAAGCTGTACATATGCAAGGCTCAAGCAGGGGACAAGAGGTGGTTCAAGGGAGCTAGGAGATTTGTGGAGAGCACAGCAAATTCATTCAGTGTTGCCTAGAAAGAACTTTAATTGGAGGTTGTTGATCTGTATGTAAATCAAGTGAAGTGCTAATGGATCCTTTTAAGGTTTGATTGTCTGGCCCCACCCTTTTTGACTCCAAGTTCTATTATTAATCTGAGGGAGTTGGTTGGATAAGCATATGAATACTTCCAGGGCAAAAAAAAAAAAAAAAAGAATTATGGCGTTTAAGGACTATAGAGTCAGGTCTTCCCCCATTTTCTCTCCTTTTTTTCACCTTTTGGTACCATTTAGTGTTTGCTTATTTGGTATAATCACCTAATTCGGATTTCTCAGACGTCTAATAAGATGTAGCTTTTTTAGTGTTATTTTTTCATTTAATAGGCTTGACCTGAGATTTTCCTTGAGGAAAATTAAAAATTTGAATCTGTTCAACTCCATTTAACCGATCACCATAATTGGCAATGGCAAAAGACTTTGCTTCTATGAGGGTTGGAAGTTTATGTTTCAGATCTTTGGTTAATTGGAACAAGTTGTCTAAAGGATATGATGTAGAAAACGTAATAATGAGATGGCAGAACATCTAAAAAGATGGAGCTAAATGTCATCTTGTGTGTATGTGTGCTCTTACATTAAAAAAAACACAAAATGCACTATCAAACTCATGATAAAACTGATATCAAATAAAAAAGCTGATGTATTAAATATAATGGTCAATTTAGTGGCTTGGAGACTCTTGGTCATTTGTTTCTTATACATTCTTACCACCGGACAAGTGTAGTGTGAAAACTAGAGGGATAATATGGGAATTGAATTTTTATATATCTGTTTAATTACCAAAGCCAAAGCAGCCCTGTTTAAATGCATCCAGAATCATTCACCTTTTTTTTTCTAAGTGGAAAAAAATCTATAAACATTTAAAATTGAAGAAAAAGTGTGATGGTGACAATAAAGTATAAGTTAATACTGTCTGAACCCTTCTACAAAAAAGTAATTGTGATATATTATATTTAACGTTCATAACACTTTTGCTTTTATTTTAAATGCTCATGCCTATTTTTCATGCATACATATAAAAAAATAGTGTGGACTGTAAACAGTGTTAGGTTATATTTAATGGCCCTAACATTTTTCCTCCCATTTTAAATATTTATGGATATTTTTGCATATTAACCTTTATAAATCAAACATCAATCGATGTACATTCGGAACCGAAGAAAATCCATTTGAAGTGTAAACGCACTGTCCAAACGCTCCCTTACTCTGGCAATGGCATTAGAACTTTACAGTGTGTCTTAAAGCTTTAGGTAAATATAGTGTTAAATTCATTTACCCTTTTTTTAATCAAAAGGGAGGACCAAAACTAGAAAATTACAAAAACAAACAAACAAACACAAAAAGAGAGCAATATAGTTGAATATGAGTTTCCTCAGTTAAGTTGTCATGTCTTCGTTATGAAAGAAAAGCATAGCTAAGTTGTCACAAAAAGAAAAGCATCGGATTTGATTATGCAAAATAGTCATGTCTTCGTTTTGAATGAGTTTCCTCAGCTAAGTTGTCAGCATATCAGACAGTCTCATGTGGTGCGTATTTGACTTCAACATCTCAATATGAATAAATCACACCCTTAACCTCATTAATTTCTAGCCTCAACGAACGATTCATCCCTGTATCTATATCATTAACAATGTGAAGACCTCCAAACAGTCTTTATGTAAGTTAAGATATTGTTGAAATCATACAGTTTACAAAGTTGTAAACCAGTCAAGAGAGTAATAAAGTGAGCAAAAAAGTAAGAATATGTGTGAAGATGATAATAACCCTAAATCCATTGAATTGTATATTTGTTTCTAAGTCTATTAATCTACCTGGTGTGTTATTGTTGCCTTGGATTCCAACACCTTGGTTATATTTCCCATCATCCAGTCAAATCCATGGCCATACCAAATAGTCAAACATATCTGTTCTGCACAATTTGCTTTCCTCTCACTTGTCCATAACTACTGATCTCTTAGCAAGCATTGTATTTGGATCATCCATCCAACACTTATCCACGTATATATAGCTCCCTTCACTTTCTCACTTCATGAACAAAGAGAAGAAGACAAAAGGACAAGTGATGAACAGAGACTAATTAATTGAAGAAGATTTCTGGGCCTTGAACTGCTATTTTAATGAGAGAGGTCCCACTGGCCATATATACATGTACTCTTAACATAGAGTTGATTTGGATCTGAAAGTGATTTCATACTGCTTCCACTCCTGAATACAAGATCTAGTTTATAGTGTAAAATTGCACTATTAATTAGAATATATTAAGAAACGGAAATAACAATATGTATTATAAATATGCTTATGGGAGTTTTATCTTGTAAAATGCAAAATAAATTAAAATAAGCTCTTTCAAACGCATGCATGTTCTAGCTAGCTGAGATAAGTCATGTTCTAATACTAACGTATTTTGTTGATTTTGATCAAAATCATAAGCCATGTTTTGGCTAATAGTCACTCTTTTATGTTACTATGGTCAAAATGACCAACACAATACCAATCAGATTCTTTTGGACTCCATTTTTTAGTGGAAGAGGGGAGGCAACTTTTACATGTCAAACCCTGTTTGTGTAAAAACTATTCCTAATAAAGGCAAAACACATACATATACTACATCTACTTTTTTTTCCTTAATATAAAAGTCAGATTAACTTTTTCAGAAAGATTAAAAATTTAAAGAATTATTTAAATATAACATATATTATAAAATACGTATGTGTAATTAGATTATGTATCAGTTTATAAATTAAGTAAATTAGTTTAGAACACATATCTACTACATCTGCTTTCGGTCCTTAACTTCTTCTATACAAAATCTATTTTTTACTATTTATTACTATTCTGAATATCTTGTTAGTTTATACAGTGTTCGTAAACAGTATTATTTCATTTTTATATGTTATAATATTTGTAGAGAATAATGTTATTCTTTTTGGTATTAGTGCTAATTTTATTTGTGACAAGAAAATGTAACGTATTCGTGCAAAGAAGATAATTGATATATTCAGATCCAATTAGTAACGTGTTGGTTTATAACTCATAAGAATTTGAGTTTAATAAATCTCATTGCCAATATGAGAACTATGTTGATGATCTATTTGTAAGTGCGATCTCAAAGTTTAGAAGTATACAATGACCCCGTGAATTCTCAAGATCTAAATCACCTAAATTTTTTGTAATAAAAAATAAAGATAATTGATATATTCATTATTATAATAGATTAATACTTCGCAGGTCCTTGAATAGCATCATCATTTCCTTATTAAAAAAAAAGAGAGACCATAATAATTAAGTGCCAAAAGATTAATCTGTAATTTATCATTGAGACTATTATATTTGTAATTATTTGAATATATATTTATAACTCATCATTTGTTAACAAGATCTTTTCGCACTAGCAATTATTAAATTGATTATTCCTATATATATATATATCTCTCTCTCTCTCTCTCTCTCTCTTTAAACATGAGATTTTGGTTACTGGAAACGTATTTGAGAGAGTCATTATCGATTGAACCCAATAACACTGGAATATAATACAATCAAACAATCATATAAAAAGGTTAAATATCAAGCAAAAGCAAAACAAAATAATTAGTAAAACATAATTTTAGATATACAAATAAAAAATTACAAATTAAAGAAATAGACTTTTGTAACCAGAAAATAAAAGACATTGAAAAATACAATAATATTGATTCAGAGACTGCAATTTCTTTGTCACCAGAAAATGATGCACGTAAAAAGGAAAACATATTGGCGCTTTCTTCTGTGAGAAGGATTAATAATATAATGGAGAATGAGGAATAGTTTACCTTTTCTTTTGTAACACTGATGAATAAAAAAAAAATTCATCTTTTTGAAAGTATCATCTATATAACAAATAAAATATCAAATATGAAAAGAGTTTCTTTATTAAAAACGACATATATATACACATAACAAAAGGGAAAAATACAAACTTTTGCTTCTTAAGTTTTTCCTTCAATTATTGATTAGTTATTGATAAATCTCTACCTTCTTGACTCAACAATTTCATCTTTCTAATTTTTAAGTTATATAAAAACTCAATCTCTATAATTCCTTTACTCAATAAATTACAAAGATTGAATTGATAATTAAGAGAAAGTTCATAAATTAAATGTTAATTTTTTCTAAAAAAATTTGATGGAAACATTGGACATGTAAAATACAAATTGGTGGGTTAAATTTACTACATCATCAGAGTTATTTATAATTGAAAAGTATTACCTTAAGTTCTAATTATAAGAGATAAACAAGAAGTTCATTCTAGTTTTAAATATAATAGTTTAGTCCACTTTACTTTTTAAATTTATGATTTTTTCCCTTGAACTCCATACCAATTACATATTGTAAGAGAGTTTGTTTGTGCAAATTTTAGCAAGGTATTGAATCAAGAAAACAACTTGTGCCACCAACGGTGCGAAAAAAAAAATGGCTGCCTTTAATGTAAGAAAAATCAACAATATTATATTGATGGAACTTGTTTGTGTTACATTGGGTCCGTTTAACAAAGCGGTGGAGAAGTACTTATATGTTTATTTACACAAGTCGAGGCAAATATGTGAAGGAGATTGTCTCGTTTTGCGGAAAAACACTATTGAACGTGCTTATGGGTATAAGTACCTTGTTGCCAAACAACTCCATTGAAGATTGATAGAGAGAGAGCCTTGAATGCTGGTAATGGTGTTCTCATGTGTACAATGGAAAGTGGTGCGGAAATAAATGGTTGGCCTACAACCTTCGTAACTTGTCCGCCCCGCCTAACAACCATGAAGATATATTGGGTAGTGGTTGTTGGATCTTTGGATCTAACTGTCTGATTTGATGTATAGGGGAGGAGGGCAACGAATCTAAGAACCAGGAGAGACTTCACATGTTCTTTTAGCATCTGACCATTGAACGTCTATGTGAACCACTTCTTGGCATGGGCCTGCATAATGGGTATTGGATTGATCTAACCCAAATCAGTTTTTTGGACATGCAAATTTTATATCAAGCTGTAGTTAAAATACACATGATTGAAAAAAGTCATTTTAAGAAAATCAATATACATTTTATTGACCCCACCTACTACAATATAAAATTGTATATTTTTATATTCCTTTTGGTCCTTATAGTTTACTCTAATTTGGGTTTTGATCCTTAAAGTTTAAAAGTGGTGACTTTGATCTCTTAAGATTATTCTGTATAAAACTGTTAATTTTTATAGTTTTAAAAAGACATAAACCTGATGTGAACACTACTAATTTTATTTATGTATCATTGATTTTGTTAATCATGATAGAATGGCCCAATAATTGTATAAGATAATGTGGAAATAATTCTTGTATCACATGTCTATGAAGTTTGAAGCTTCTTTCATGTTTTTTATTTTTTCATTTATTTCTAAGTCATCAAGTTGTACAAAAATTGTTTTATACTATCTTATTCAGTCATTAAGCCATTTATCATAATTAATGGAATTAGTAATAGATGATCAAAGTAAGGGTGATAATATTAAGTCCTTTTAAAATTACATGGATTAATGATTTTGGATATAGTAAACTTGATGGATTAAAACTGCTACTTTTAAATTTTGAAAAAAATTAAAATTCAAATGAAGGTAAACTATAATGATCAGCAATAGGTTCAACCCTATATTTTTATATATTGATGAAAGAGTTAAATTGATTATTACGTATATTCCTTTATATAAGAGCTAGCTCACTTTTATTGGAAATATTAAAAAAGTTAAATATCATACTTAAAAGTATTTACTTATGCATATAATTACTTTATATATTAACTATTAAATTAAATATTAATTAAAATAAATAAATTAAAAACTATTAAACTTAATAACTTTAAATATATAAATTAGAAATAAACATTTCTATTTAATTTTAACTATTCTTTAACTATTCAATATTTCAAAATGAAAAAGATATAAATAATAAATATCGTTAATAAAATAATTCAAATAAACAAAGAAAAGAAACAAAAGAGACTCTATTCTATAAATTTGAAATGGTAAATAAAATACAAAATTATTGATAGAAACATAAAGAGAGGGATTCAAACTCTCAATACTTAAAAACTCATACAACGGATTAGCAATATGGCACTCTAGTCTACTCAGCCATCTCTCCCCAATATAAAAAAGGCCCTTTCTTTTTTATTTAATTTGATATTTCTATCTTATTTCTATTTAGAATTTATATTTATATAATATAATTTATATAAAATATGCCAATTTATATAATTAGAATATTCTATATAATAAATAATAATATTTTAATACTCTATATAATAATATAATATATTAATAAACAAAACTCTATATTATATAATAATATTGAATTTAATAGAAAATAGATATTTAATATTTAATTTGATAGATTATGATTAATAGAAATATAAAATAGAATAATATAATATTAATTTTATTTATATAATATTAATTATTTAATTTTAATTTTAAATATAGAATAATATTATAATTCATATAATAATTATTTTATATATTATTTATTATTAATTTACTTTAGTTTTATTTATATTTTATATTACTTAATTTATTTTATTAATATATTCTATTTTAGATTTTAATTATTTGAATTTAATCTTTAATATATTAATCTTATTATTAATTAATTTTGTGAAATTGCCCTTCCCATTCGATAGAAAATGATCCCATGATCTTCAATCAATCTTACTTGACATCAAAAATTCCAATTTTGTCTATGAAGAGCTGATCTAATTATATTAATGTCTATAATTGATTTTTTTTGTATAATACTAATCGATAGGGTCTTATTGGTAAGTGCTTCATGATCTCGTACATTGGAACCTGTATTTATGGACCCAAATCCATTAGTATGGAACATTTTCTTTTCTAAGGGAAATCTCCAAGTACATGAAAGAGTGAAAAAGTGCTTTGTTGAGGAATATGAGTCGAAGCAATAATAAAAATATTTCTAGTGGAATATGTTTCACAATTCTCAGAGAGATAGTTCACTAATAGACTGAGGGATAAGGAGTTTGACTCATTCACATCTAGATCATGAATGTATGGAACCCATATTATGTAAGGAGACATTGTTTTTGCTAATTCAAATTGAAGGGTGACATAGATAGAAAATTGGTATTTTTCTGGCATCAAATCCATAGTTAGCACATTCATCATAGTTAAAAGCTCCAGCTCTATATCAAGGTCATGGTGATATCATCACTATCATCAACATCATCAATAAGAGAACCCTAGGCTTGTTATCCAGGAACTTGTTTATAAATACTATAATGAAAGGAACATAGGAATTTGTTGCTAGGTATTTGACCAAATAGGAGTGTCCAATTCCTATAGACCTATCATTAAAATACCCTTAGGGGGAAAGGGTTTACTATGAGATGGGAAATGAAAACTATTAACCCCACATGGGGTCTATGAATAAGTGATTGTGTGATAATGAATAAGGAATATTCATCGTTCTACTAAATAGAATGTATTAAACTCATAATTCATTAGATACTTTTCATGAAAGTATCGTGAGTAAATTTCTCTTGGTTATTCAATCATTTGATAACCGGAGTCATACTTTGATAAACGATCACTGAGTTAGGCTCAATAGAATTTGATCAATCCTTTTTTTTTTTGTGTGGTTAAGTTAGAGAACTGAACCAAGAATTCTATTTTTTTTTATCATAAATCGAATCACTATTTGAAACCTAAGATTCTATTTTATCATCAATCCAATTACCATGCACGTTATTTCTTATTAAGGAATAGATCACTTTATTTGTATGACCTAGATGTCTTGTATTTCTTGAAAAAGCGATTTGATTAATGGGATTTGGTATGATACTTATAAGATTGATGATATTCAAATATTTCTTTTTAGAACATATTGATTTGACCGCATAAGCGAGACCGACCATAGAACCTTGTTCAATAAGCGAAACCCATTAGTTGTCCACTCTCAGATTGGATAGCTAGTGTCGAATAAGGGCAATCACTCATTTTTGAAACTAGCACTCTTAACCTAATTTTTATGAATTACTCGTATTCTATATTATTTTATTCTATATTAATTTTATATTACTTATATTTTGATTCTAGAATAATAGATTCTAGATTAATTAATTATATGGATTAATAATTAATAGAATAGATTAAACCACGGTGTCAGGAGTTTGAATCCCTCCTCACCCACAATCGGCAAAAAAAGGAAGGACCTTTCCCTCTGGGGGTAGGAAAATCTTGCTGAGGATTGCAAATCAAAAGCTATGAAATTTGGGTGTGATTATTTTGTCAAAATGGAATGTCCTTACCTTACTGCTTTCTCTTTATTAAAAACAAAAAAAATTATGTGGATTAATTTATGAGTGAAATAAATTAATTTAAAAAATGATAAATATACATATTTTTAAATAATATATTTTATTTTATTTAGTTCCTCCAATAAGAGTTAATCAATAATATGAATTCACTGTAAACGAAAAAAATCAATAATAATATGAATCAACTGTAAACGAAAAAAATCAATAATATGAATGATGATTCAATTTAAGTTGGCACGAATCAAAAAGGGCCAAAGGGAGATGGGCAGAGAGGCAGGGGTGGTGGGCGTTGCCCCAAAGCGAGATTGGAGGGGCAAAATAAATTAAAAAAGGGAAAGAAACCCATCGTGTTCAGCTGATGAAGGTATTAGACACTCTAACCAAAGGAGAGGGTTCAATACCGGGGAATGTTACTTTGTTGTGGCTCCAGTCACGGCTCTTAGGGAGGCATCCTAGCTCCTGGGTGTTTAGGTAAACGCCTGAGGGTAATTGACGGCTCGCCCTGTCCAACATTAATATGATCTAAGAGGAAAAGAGATTTCGCCCTGCCCTTAACTTATGGGTGAACCCAATCTCTGACCTAAAATTTATGTATCGAAAAAAGGGAGGGAAGATAAAAAATAAATTGTAAAGGTAAAACAACAGTAATTTTCTTTTTTCTTTTTAATTAATTTTCTCCCGGATATAAAAAATAAATATCCGGCTTCAGAAAATCCAGAAGAGGAACTGGAAGACCAAGGACGGTTTCAGAAATCCGGAAGAGTTTAGTATTTCAGCCTCTGTTTGCTCTCTCTCTCTCTCTCTCTCTTGTGGAACTGGAAGACCAAGGACGGTTTCAGAAGACGAAGAAGGAGAAGCAGAAGCAACCGATACTTTCTCTGCTTCTTGGGTGAGTCGGTGAATCGTTTTTCTCAATCTTGTTCTTTTTTTTTCTTTCCTTATTGTGTAGTTGTTGGATCTACGGCTTCTCATGTTGATCCTTTTTATCGGTTAACATCTCGGATGATGCTTCAATTTGCTCATCGTATGTTGTTTGTTTCCTCCGAAAAGTGGACATTTTGGTAAAGCTCGGTCCCTTTCTCCGGATAGATTTTCTTGTAGGTTTCAGAGGGGTTCTGTGCAATCTGCGCTTGGCATCGACCTGTTTTTCTTGTTTTGGTGGAAAAACTTGGAAGAAACATTTTGGTTTTTAAGCATGATAGCTTGAGTCTGTTACTTGTATTTCTTATTTGCCTTCATTTACTGCTTCCATTTGAGGATGAAGATACCGTATAAGTTCTACTGTTTAATGCTTTGGGCTCAATATACGGTATTTATTGCTGTCTGTTCAACCATTGCTTTGCAGGAACACCTTGTTTGGTATTCTCACAACAAACTTTATTGGTTGTTCCCCTTCAAGGCCTTCCTACTGCCACAATTATATATGGACTGAGTTTCACTTTTCATGGGAGGTGTGGAAGATGAAGGACCAGCCTTAAAACGTGTGAAGTTGTCCTCTAACGGATTAGTTGGGCTGTCAAACGGTTCATCTTCTGAAGAGCACATTGAAGTCTCTTCCATTGAGTTGATGGCTCGGCCCCTACCATCTGAAGGGGACAAACAAGTTGTTGGTTCCAAAGGAGCTATAAAACGAGATGAATTTGTCAGGATAATTGCAAATGCATTATATTCTCTTGGCTATAAAAATAGTGGAGTATGCTTAGAGGAGGAGTCTGGAATACCTGTCCACTCATGGGTGGTAAATCTGCTTATTCAGCAAATACTTGACGGCAAGTGGGATCAAAGTATAGCCACATTGCATAAAATTGGTCTGGCAGATGAAACAATTGTGAGGTCAGCTTCATTTTTGATATTGGAGCAGAAATTTCTTGAGCTTCTCGATGGGGAAAAGGTGATGGATGCATTGAAGACCCTGAGGACTGAGGTTGCGCCACTTTGCATTAACAGTAGTAGAATTCGTGAACTTTCTTCCCGCGTAGTATCCACATCACTGTCTGGCCATGTTAATTCTCATAAAAAAGATATTGCAAGGGTTAGGTCTCGGTCAAAACTGCTTGAGGAATTGCAGAAACTGCTTCCCCCATCCATAATGGTACCTGAAAGGAGGCTAGAACATTTAGTTGAACAGGCCCTTATTTTGCAACGAGATTCTTGTCGATTTCATAACTCCTTAGATAATGAGATGTCGTTATACACTGATCATCATTGCGGAAAGGACCAAATACCTTCTAGAACTTTGCAGGTTAGAAAATGATGCGTCTAATTGATGTCTTCATTTTAACATTTGCATCATTATAGTTGGTTTTTGTAATTTAAAACAACAACTGTCCTTAGGCTCTTTATTTATGGTCTTATAGTTTATAGTACGCACAACCTTTTTCTTTCTTGTTGCTTGTTGGAGACTTGAACTTTGTCCGTTACTTATTTGTGTACTTTTTTGTTTTTAATGCGGCTATAATTAGTGTTATCATGATTGTTTTTTCTGGGTACATTTTGCAGTCTCTCATCACTGCAAAGTTATGTCATCTGTACTGCAAGATTTAGTGAAATAGTGGATTATAAACCATGGCATCTTGCAAATTGCTCTAAAGACAGCTTTGTGAGATCCTTTCTTCTTTTAAGGTATCTCTGAGGAAATTTTAACGATTAGAATATTTTTGGGATACTGAATGTCTCCCAAAGAATAAGCGTGAGCACTTCAACTTGAGAGAGCCTTCTAACTTAATTTTCATGTTAAAGAACGTCTTCTGAAAAATTGCATGAGTAAAAATTTGAAGTCTCAAGTCTACAAAGGGTTTGATGAGGCTGAGGTATTTACCTATGTAAGCTTGTGTTTAAGCTAAAAAAAAAAACTACAATCTTGCAAACAAAGCTCATGTCCTCAGGCCCTTGCAAGACCGTTGAGCACATAATAGCTCTAAGTTTGGTAGGTCTGACCTCTGCTTAAAAACGTAATTAAAAAATTTCAAGTAATGTCACAGCAAAGGAAAGTATCATTGTCCTTCGAGCTAAAATTCACCGTGCAAGGGCATTCTATCTTTTATGGTTTGTCCATCCTGCGGACTGTGCAGTAGATGACTTTGCAATACTGTTGAGGTAGCCTTGACCTTGGTATTCAGGACAAGATTGTGATTACTTGGATATTGAACAAGGTGTTGGGAAAAAAATTACAAGTTTAGGAGCAAACCTATGCCAAATCTTCCTTTTAAGGTGCTGCAACATTCTAATAATCAATCTGTCCTTGAAGAGACCAAGTTTATTATTTTTCCACCATTATAAAGGAATTAAAAATTTAAGGAGGCTTAAGGACCTTTTACAAGTTTAGGAGCAAACCTATGCCAAATCTTCTTTTTAAGGTGCTGCAACATTCTAATAATCACACTCTTTCCTTAAAGAGACCAAAATTATTATTTTTCCACCATTATATAGGAATTAAAAATTTAAGGAGGCTTAAAGACTTAAGTTATGGAAGCTACGAATGGAGAGTTGATGTAATTAGGAAAGATCATGCAATTCTTTTTTCTTTTGGGGATTTTATTAAATATATATCTTGTGATTTAATGTTATTTAATATTTTGCCAATTTTTCCTTTGAACTCATATGGGGATGCCATTTTTGTGCCTTTGCTGTTGGCGTGTCCTTGATCAATCCTCAGAAAAGGCCTGAGCGAGCTCAAGACCATGGGTTGGATCATTGTGAAACTACCAAAGGCAACACATGACATAAGAAGGTGGCTCTGCTGGTTATTTCCCAGAACTGCCCAAGTACCAGGGCTCTCATATCATGTCCAACTTTGGTACTGCAAAGCCACCAGGGGTTGGGGGGTCATTGGGCAAGCACTTTTTGGACCCTTCCCCTTGAAGTGTGCATTTGTACATATAAAAGTTTTTTTGGAGGGGGGTGTTTACGGTCTTGCCTTTTGTGATCTAGGTGGTCTTTTAAGAAAAAAAATGCATCCTTTGTTCTCCCAAATTCTTTCAGTAGTTTGGTTTGTTTAAAATCTTGCCAAGAACAATTGGATGACCGACATCTTGTTATTAACATTGTTTTCAGCCTCTCTGCCTAATACTTTCAATTGCTATAGTGTATGAATGTTTTAACATAATTTTACTTTCCTGTATATATTCAAACAGGTATTAGAAGGACATGATGATGAAGTCTGGTTTGTGCAATTTTCGCATAATGGAAAATATTTAGCTTCATCATCGAATGATCGATCAGCAATCATTTGGGAGGTAATGTGTGATGTTAATCAGAAAACTGTTGTCTTGTCTGCTCTGGAACTTTTTTTTTTTTTTTGCCTTCGTATTTGTTTCTTTAATGCATCTACATTTCTTGTGTTTTGATTTTATCATTATTCGATATGCATAAACACCAATTACGATTTTACTCATTCATGCCATCGATGCTGGTAAAACATGTTGCTTGCAGGAAGCATGGGGGTCCTGTTTGCAATGGAAATTTTGATTATGTAGGAGCTTTTGTCAATTTCCATCATTACCTGTTGTCTTTGTCTTACACAAGTGATAACTTGTTGAAAGACAGCAAGGGAGGTTATCCCTAACTATATTTTTTAAAAGAAAAAGTTATACTTCCTTAAAGGGTATTGAAGTTCTGGTTCGGATTAAGAATGAGCTGCTGGTATTGAAAGCTTGAGAAGTTAATTTTAAGTTCTTAAGGCCATGGGGGAGGAAAAGTATTGAGTTACTAATGGACAAAAACACAAGCACACACATCATTTACTGATATAAACTGAAAGTGTCTGTGGAAATATGGCTGTTGCAGTGAGAACTATGGCTCAAAATGCAGTGTTGCATTACTTGAAATTAAAATGTACGATCTGGTTGTAAGGTATAAATGGGCTTTATGATACAGAATGTTGAGTTGCACATGCATAATAAATCAAATAATTTGAGGAAACGAAAAGGGACAAAATGAGATCTATTTTGGTATTAGATTATTAAAATTGAGGAATTTAGTTCTGTCATAGCTTTGAGGTTGATTAAATTTACATTTGAAATTGTTCAATTTTTATACAGCTAGAACTGAAGAATTGAATTGGTCACGTTTTGTTCAATTATCCATCCATGCTGCATATAGAATACAAGCTGTGTGTTTTAAAGCTGATTGGAGAGTACCTAATATGCTTGAAGGGAAGTTTTATGGAATTGCTATACGACCAACAATGGTTATGTTAGTGAACGTTAAGCTTTAAAGAGATAAGATAGCTCTTAATGAAGTTAGTGAATGGGACCTTTTGGTTAATAGCTCTAAAGCTTTGGTGGTTGTTAAAGCTCAATGACTTCATGCAATTCATGTAATTGATTTCATCCAGTGGGATAAGGCTTGTTATTGCATCCATCTAGTGAGTATGTTGCATGCCACATTTTGGGTTTTTACACAGATTTATGCTGATCAATGAGGCTTATTCTTCACTTAGACTTGAAGAAATCTAAAACTTATAAAGCCCAAGATTTCTAATTAAAAGCACTTATGAATAACTCTTGAAATGCAAATCTAGACTCTGACATCTTGGAGATGAGCATGTTCTTTATGAATAAGCATGTGCCGGTAGGCCTCAAATTTTAAAATAATTCAATATGAATTCTACGTTCCCTCCCTCTTAATGGGTTTTAGAACCTGAGATGCCCCATTTGAGTAGTTTGAAAGCGTTACCTATATGTACACCAGTGGGCAGCTTTATCAACATAATGCTTTCAAACCTCCTTACTGCAGCCAAACCCTATAAATAACCTAATTCTGATGTCACTCTAATATAGGATAACTTACTCAACCTATTTCAATTTTCAAGAGCCCACAATTGTTGAATGGTTAATCTGCTGGTTTGGCTCCTGTATATTGTGTTTTCAAGTTCCTCATGCACGTGTCACTTGTCCGTTCTCTGAATATTGTTCATAACACATGTATGTTGTGGATTTCACATTGTTTAGGGCTCTTTTTTAATATAGGTTGGCTCAAACGGGGAACTGTCCATCAAGCATAGGTTATGTGGCCACAAGAAACCTGTGTCTTCTGTTTCATGGAGTCCTGATGACCAAGAGGTCCTTACATGTGGAGTGGAGGAAGCTATTAGGCGTTGGGATGTCTTTACTGGTAAGTGCCTCCAAGTTTATGAGAAGGCTGGTGTTGGCATGGTTTCCTGTGCATGGCTTCCGAGCGGGAAAACTATACTTTCTGGCCTGAATGA
>JANTPZ010093728.1:21755-32800 GCA_025593235.1 Vachellia pachyceras | reverse complement strand
TCAAAAAATAAGTAGTATATTCCATTATTAACAAAATAACAATTACCAAATCAATAATATACTTATAAATATCTATTATCCAACATTATTTACAGTTTTAAAATATTCATCCTAATAAAATATCAAAATATATATATGGTAAGGAGACATTTAGTTTTTCCTTCTCACATTTTATTTTTCCCCTTCAAACACCAAAATGTTCTTCTCCATGTATTCTACAAATGGGACAAAAGCAATCAACATGCAACAAAATGACAGTATGGAAGAAGCTTAGGTGGGAAAATACCAATTTGTATTCTTTTAGGACGTATACAGATTTATGTTTTGACTTACAATATAATTGATTGTGATGTCTTCATTCATCTTGGCACCTCCTATTTTTTCTAGGACGTATATATGTCTTCCACTGATGAAGAAAACTATAATTCCTCAAGTTGTGGTTCATACTTCTTAGATTCTATTGTTCATATCACATTCTAATCCAACAACTTCATTTTCATCCTAATAAAATTTTTTTAAAAATTAAAAAAAAAAAAGATAACCGGGTCAACCCACCCAACCGGCTGGGTTGACTGGTTTTACCGGGTTGACCCCAAACCGGGGTCAGACGGCAAATCGGACTGGACCAGTGGCCGGTTCGCCGGTTTCCGGTCCGAACCGACCGGTCTGGTTTTAATAAGCATGATCAGAAGTGTCATTTCATAATTGCTACACTACTACTACTACAGCTAAGAAATATAGTATTTAATTACCCTAATACATCAATTGTATACAAAAGAATACTAACATAATAAAGATTATTTCAAACGTCGGCACGACTAATTTGGAATGACGATTGAAGTTAGCAACTTTTAAATCATGATTTACGGTTGACGAAGTAAATATATAATATTAGTCTTATTTTAAATTTAGGTAAATGTGTTTGTGATAAGCAACTCCAAACAAGCATTCTTGACTAATGCTTGTTTGGGAACACCGTTTCCCCAATGAAATAGTAAGTCAAGACAAAACCATCTTGAAATATGTAAAAACCAACTCGAAATTCATAAAAACCATCTCAAAATCTATAAAATCATTTTGAAATCCGTAAAATACCTCGAAATCTATAAACTCCTTTCTCCCAACGGAATTCTCGAACACACATAATTGGCTTGTTTGGATAGCCCGTTGGGAGAACGAACACAGATTCCGAGGTAAATATGTGAGAGGGGTTTTGTCTTGGTAAGCGCAGGAATGTCTTTTGGGTGCTCAAACGGGCTATCCAAGGAACTTGTCTGAAATGGGGAAAGAAGAAACAAAATGAAACTATGTCAGTAACAAAAAAAGTTTTGATAAACTAAGTCATTTTTAAAGTAAACATTCATCAGGGTATATATTCAAGGACCCAAAAAAAAAATGAATCCATGTTTAGAATACATCGTTTTTTATGAAGAGACAAGGAGACAGTATGCGTGGTTACAGAAAGACGTTAAACTTAGGTATATTTGTTTGATAATTTAGTTCAATGTAATTTAACTTGATTCATTGACTTCATTCTCTTTGTTCAATTTTCAAAGAAAATAAGCCCAGCAGATCAAGAGAGAAATCTAAAAATGTATATAAGCATCAATTATCTTATGGAGGATACAAAAAGTTAGAGTAGAAGATCATGGAGTTTAATTTAAAGGCAGCACAAGAAATTGCAAAATCAAACCCTATCATTAACGTTGCCATTTGACACTTAGCTTGTAATCGTCAAAGAAAATGAAAGTACTTGAGACCAAGAAATGACATTATATCACCTAAGGTTGATTCACTCAAAGTGGAAGAATGGACATTTTGACAACCACAATTGAAAAGCCACATTACCTACAGAGGAGGACAAAGGAGTCAGCTTCAGGCAATACTTTGGAGCAACTTCACGCAGCTTGTTATTAGGCTTGATATCTACAGAGAGGAGGTTGTGAGTCAATCCGAAATGATCTCCGTTTGAGAATGCAGTAGAGAAGTACTTTTACGCAAGACGATGTAAATATGTGAAGGAGATTATCTCATTTTGCAAAAAAACACTATTGAACATGCTTTTCGGTGAGAGATGAGCTTTGCCAAACGGAGCCATTGTGTTCCAAGCAGCTGGCAGACGATCCACTTGTTTTAAAATTATAACAGTATTTAATTTAGGTTGATCTATTCATTTGATCTAAGGTTGATGAATGGTTCAAAGCATGAAGAACAGTAAAATTATAATCAACCATCAAATTGTTGGCACTGAGGCAGCATTTGGAGCTCCCCAACAAGTGTACGTAAATGTTGCTATTAATGAATGGTTCATGTACGTACATTCTAGGGTCAGCCATGTACCATCGACAAAAATTCAGGAAGACCGTTCCCAAACTAACAAGGTTAATGTTAAAAGAGGCCAAGTAAGAAGGGATTTCATTCTACTAATATTAAAAATGGTGGTGACAAAGACGACACATACATGTATAGGCATAAATATCACTTTATGCTTTTTTAACCATTTATTATAGGCATAAATTGTGAGCTTAATGCAGGAGGCATTTAGTTTTAATTAACATGCCAACAAAAATAGTAACATATGACCTCACAATTGACCAAAACGACCCCGTGAAGTTCCCAATTCAATGAAGGGGGGCTAGATACAGCTGCTTCTCATGTAACTTGCAATTTTTGTGAATTATTTTATTTTTGTACCATTTTGATTTCTGTTTCATTTCAACCATATAGGGCATAGACTATTTTTGATCTACTAATAGATGAGAACGGTCTCAGGAATCGCCCAAAAGGAGTATTGGAGTGTGCGTGCCGTAGCAGAGAGAGGTTTATAAATATCTCTTTTCCTCTCCCATGACCAAACGAAGTGGAGACATGTGAAGAAAAATATGCATAATGCTCACGATGAGTATAGCACAGAATTGAGGAAGTTATTGTGCTTCACCTTAGACTCAATTTTTACCCTTCTATAATATATATTCCACCCCTATTTAATCAATACTTCTATAATCTATATAGAGGATAAGTTCATGGGTTAAAGAGATTCAAGATGTTTACAAACAGCGCTCATACTACGTACCCTTACTTTGTGTATCCCTCAACACCATTATTGTCTCCACCAAACGACTCAAGGTGGTATACGTAGTAGTATATATTTGCACGTACACGCTATGTCGAATGTGGTCTGTTTGGTATAATGTTCCACTAGAACGTTGACGGAAGCTGAGATAAAACTCATCTAACATATATACTTAAGACAAATCACGTAAGTTGGAAGGAAGGGAATGTGTAGTTTGTTTTATTCCTACCTTCAGGTTATAGGACAATGGTTAAAGAAATTAATCTACTGCCAACTTACTAGGATGCATACTTTTCTCTTATATGTGAGATCATATGTCTTTTGAATACTATACACTACAAAAAAAACATGTTTTTTAATATACTATATTTGTAGTGGTTTGAACCGCTACTTTTCTCTAAACCGCTACAAAATTCAGCGTGACAAATGATTTTGTAGCGGTTTTGTAACCGCTACGCACAGAGCAAAATCGCTACTAATTTTTGGAGGGAAAATTTAAATTCTCATATTAAAAAATTAATTAAATTTGTTACGGTTTTATAACCGCTACTAAATTTTATGAAATTTAAAAATTTGGAGCCTATTTTAGTAATGGTTAGTGAACCGCTACAAATGCTATTTAAAATTTCTGAAAATAAATATCCCGCAAAAAGTATTTTTTTTGTAGATATAATGTTTTAAAATAATTTCATGTTTAAAATTTTAAAATTTCATGTTTTTATTCAATTAAATTTAATTTAGAAATGAATGTATTGATTATTATTTTTTTAATATTAAAGTAGAAATGTTAATATTAAATATACATTAAATTTTTAATTATTAATGTTATATTTTGAAATAGAAGAAAAATGTTGATAACGAATTGATAGCTAGAGAATGATAGGTATGAAATATTCAATAAACTTAAAATCAAAATAAAATGACATCAGTATGATAAAAAGATAACTAAGAAATATTTAAACTAATTATTAAAAGTTAAAAAAAAAGAATGTGTAGGTTGATATGAAGAAAAGAGAAGATTAAAATGAAGAAGAGAGAAGAAAGATGATGAAGAGTGAAGCAAAAAACGAAATGTGAGAGGGAGTGTATTTATAAGATGTCTATACGATTTAGTAGCGCTTTATGTAACAGTATTTATAGCGGTTTTGTATTTACAGCGGTTTATGTAATGCTATTTACAACAGTTTTCTGAAATTTGAAATTCAAATTTGTAGCATTTTATGTAATGGTATTTGTAGAGGTTTTACATTTGCAGCGGTTTTGATTGAATTTATAGCAATTTTAGAAATAAATCAGATTTTATAAAATTTAAAATTTAAAATTATAACGTTTTATGTAGCGTTTTCTAAAATAACTGCAAATTAACTTTTTCTTTTTTGCAGTGATAGGATGCAAAGGCAATCCTACTCTTTTTAAAGGATTTCCTTAGTCAACCATTTTTCTTGGCGTTTCTACTTTCTCATCAATAGCTTCCCTTGAGTCTTTACTTTATGCTTTCTCACCTCAATTTTTATTAATTGCTTTCTCATTTCATAAATGCTTTAGTAAATGTTTTTGTCCTATTTCTTATTTTATCGTGTAACTACTTTTAGCTTTTTATCATTTTCTCTTCTCCCAAAAAAAAAAGAGAGTATATAAATTAATAATCGCAACAATACTCAAGTGTTCTCAAACAATGGCTATTCTCAAGATTTGAAATTAATCATGGCATATCATATCAAAGACATTACATAATTATGTGATATAAGTACATAATCATAACTACTATTCACTACTTCATACGTTGCTCTTCTTCCAAACCATCAATTTGGGCGTCAATTGATGAGAATTATTGGATCGATCTCCCTCTAGATTAATTTTAGTCAAATTAATGAGAAGTATATAAATGATACTTCTAGATTAATTTACATCAAATTAGTTTTACCTTTCTTCAAATATAGATATGGAAATAAACGATTTATAAAATTAATTAATTGGGAATTTAATTTTTTTAAAATTTATCAATTAAAGCTCCAAAATTATATCCATTTAAATATTTTAAGACAATGTAATTCAACAATATTTTTGGCTTAAACGTTTTGCTAAAGAATTGCAATTTATGAATAATAGGCATTGACTGTAGGAAATTTTAAATTTTACATTGATTTAATTAAATATTTTTTAAGGTTTTCTCAAATATTTTAGCCAATTCATTTTTCGGGGGAATATATATAATTTCTTAATTGGAAGAAAGTAGACTTTAGCCATCTGCCAATTACCAAGCAGAAAAAGATAAAAGGAGATTATTGTCATTTCGAATCTGATGTTAACTCCAATTTCAAGCCATTGACCTACGAGCTATTATTACCCAATCGATAGCATGATGATTGATGGAACTTTTTCTTTGGTGTTCTCCAATTTCATTTAATTTTTTTATTTTAAATTTAAATTACCACAAAAATCAAACCACAGAAAATGCTTTGATTAACATTTCTTGATTTTTACTGGAGACAACTAGCGCAGCGTATCTATATCCACCACCTATCTTTCCTCCTCCTGGTAATCTTTATCCTAAGCTTCGATGTCCCCTGTATAATCCAGAACGAGATTATTGGGTGTTTTTTTCCACCGTCATCTCCTTCTCTCTTAAAAGGAATCAAAATCCTTTCTTTACCTTTTTCCCACTTTGATTTTATGAACCAGAAACCCTGTTCAGAATTTCCCTTTTCTTCTCTCTGGGTATCACATTTATGTTCAACGCCTGTTTTCTGAGTTTCGCTTCTAATCTTTTCCTCTGATTCTTCGCCTTTCCCATTTTTGTGTTTTCCTTGGGTTGTACCTTGGTTTGGATTCTGATTGATGGCCTTGTAGCAGAGATTAGAGCTCTTTTGAGCTTTGTAATGGCGCTAGAGTTTTGATCCTTTGCTATAAATTTTCGAATCTACATTTCTATCATCATTTCTTGTTAGTCAAATATTATGGGCACGATTTTTTTATTTTTTAATTTTTGCAGCCTCTCTTCACCTAATCCTAATCCTAAGTATTCATTAAGGTCTACATAGAGACCATTTCATGGTTTCATATCGGTAGATTTTTTTCTTATTTGACAAGGTCCCTCTGAGACGATTTTGTTTCGGTCTCAGTCCCTAAACCCTCCCTCCCTCCCTCTCCCCTCCCTCCCTCTTTTCGGTCCTTCTTTTTCTTGATTTATCATTGTATCGCTCAAGAAAATGTATGGAACCCAAAGCAAGATAGACCTCGCCCTGGAATACCAAGCCCAAATATCAATTCTGAGGCCTAGCATCCACTCCAGAAGAGCAAATCTCACTGTAAAATTCCAAGACCTTTATGGGTTCACTGTAGAAGGGAATGTGGATGATGTCAATGTGCTAAACGAGGTGAGGGAGAAGGTGAGAGAAAGGAATCGGGTATGGTGGGCATTGGAAGGCAGCAAAGGTGCAAATTGGTATTTGCATTGTGTTATAGGCGAAGGAGGTACCACCAGTGCCCTCAAGTCTTCCTTGAAACTCTCTGCACTCACAAATGCCATCACTCTGAAGAAGTTAATTAGGCAAGGAATCCCTCCGGTTCTTCGGCCTAAGGTCTGGTTTTCCTTGTCAGGGGCGGCTAAGAAGAAATCTACGGTGCCAGAGAGCTATTATGATGATCTAACAAAGGCCACAGAGGGCAAGGTCACTGCAGCTACTAGACAGATAGATCAAGTGAGTACTGACGATAACTGTGTTAATCAAAAGATTGAGATGTGTTCCTATTACATGTTCTCGAAATTGATTGTGGGCAATGACCTTTCTGGCTGGATTTGGTCATTAATGACTTGCATATATGTGGATCTTTTTTAATTATTTAGGACCATGGTTTGGTCTGACTGAAGATTTCATTCGTGATCAGAATTCTCATCAAATTTGCATAACCTGTCTTGTCTTTTTTATGGCGAAGTTCAGATCTTGTTGCAAATTCTGATGGACAGGGTCTGGTTAATTGGTCATCATTGATATCCTTTTATTCAGAGTTTTCACTAATGAGTAGAAAGACCTTCAAGAGTTGAAGCACATATGCACGATCCCCCCTCTAAAAAAAAACTTCATTGTTGGGGGTTATGCTAACCTTAGATCATGTATCAAGAATATGTGTTGTCATTAGTTTATTTTGCAGAATGATAATCAGCTTTGTTTGTGGCTTTTGTATTTCCCTTTGTCATCTTTTCGGGATGTTATTACATTTTACCCAGCTTTGTGAACTTTTTGGGTTTGTCTAAGGGGTTGTCATGGAGGTAACAAATGTGTCTGCATGTAAAATATAACTATACTTGCTTTGTGTCTTATTTTTTTTACAGTCATTCTGTTCATATGACTACAGGACCTAACGCGGACCTTCCCTGGTCACCCATGGTTGGACACACCAGAAGGGCATGCTGCTCTGAGGCGAGTTCTTGTTGGCTACTCTTTTCGTGATTCTGATGTAGGATATTGTCAGGTGAATATTCTTCCACGCCCTTTCTTACTAAGTATTATTTCTTCTGAGAACTCTTTTAGTTTGGAAGACAATTTTTTATAAATTCATATTTGGTACTATATTCCGATTCTTAAACAGAGAATGTACTTCTGATGATGTTCGCTATTTCTTCCCCTATTATTTATTTTTCTTGTGTGAAGTAGATACTGAAATCCTTTCATGAATAATAACAACGGGAACAGTATTTACCAGCTAATCGTTTTGTGACCAAACATGGATTCATTTGTGTCCTATTACATTTGAGTAACTATAGATTTCAATGATACTTTAGGCATATGAATCACAGATGTTAAATTTTCTTTGTTTCTTACCCTAGATTGCTATATATCCAGGGGTTGAATTATGTTGCAGCATTGTTGTTGCTTGTCATGAAGACTGAGGAAGATGCGTTCTGGATGCTTGCTGTCCTATTGGAAAATGTTTTGGTTAATGACTGCTACACAAACAACTTATCGGGATGCCATGTTGAACAAAGAGTGTTCAAAGACTTGCTTGCTGAGAAATGCCCAAGGTATTTCAATTCAAAAACCTTAATGTTTGTAATGTAATTGCTTCTTAATCAGCATCATCTAAAAATTAAAGGAAAAATGCAGGATAGCAAGTCATCTGGAATCTATTAACTTTGATGTCTCCCTTGTTTCCACTGAGTGGTTCCTCTGCCTCTTTTCAAAGAGCTTGCCATCAGAGGTTAGAGTGTTGCTGCTGCTGCTGCAATATGCTATGCATTAAATTGTTCGATGGAGAAATTTTTAAATGAAATATCTATTTGAACTGAAGCGTAGTTGTAAAAGTAATGCATAAACTTTTAAATGTGATTACACACTTTCTTTAAATTTGAAATAAAATGGAAACATCAAATTTCTATGAAAAATAACTACAACAGACAGCTTCCTGGCTTCGACAATTTTGACGTGCTGTTGATATGTGTGCTTGCGCACACGCATGCAAATGCATCATGTGTTTTAACTTTTGAAGTTCAGGGAAGTTTTACATTACCTTATAATGCTCATGTTGAAATTTTGTAATCTGGCCTTGATTTTAGCCTTAGGGCTTAAAACATAGTTTCTCTTTATTCATTATTTTCTTATTACTGATAATTCTGCTTGGGGTTTCTTAATCAGACAACTCTGCGAGTTTGGGATGTCCTTTTCTACGAGGGTGCTAAAGTTATATTTAATGTGGCTTTGGCGATCTTTAAGGTAGCAATTCTTACCTTTATGTTTCTTTCTTGGTTGTGGATTCTTACTCATTAGCATGACAGATTATAATAAGAAGGGAAGTTTGAACTGTTTTAACCTATAATTGCAGATGAAGGAAGATGAGTTGCTTCTAATGCGTCATGTAGGTGAAGTAATCAATATTCTGCAGAGGACCACTCATCACCTATTTGATCCTGATGATTTGTTGACAGTAAGAACAATTTCTTTTCTATTATATTTAAGTTCCATTACTCAAATATAGGCCCATTTCTTGATCAATACATATTCGGCACCTGTCTTAAATACAACACATTATTTCAAATCATGCATAAATATTTTATATTTCATCTGTTTTGATACTGTGGCATATCTGTTATTTCTAAAACTCCAAGGCTACATATTTGTCAATAGTTGACCAAGTCTATCTATCTCTACTAATCCAGATCATCTTAGTATTCTGCACTATGAATAATTATTTAAAAATTCAGGGTTTATGAAAAAAGGGAAGAAAAAAAATGCAGGATCACATATTTTACATGTATTGTGCCTTGTCATAGGCTGAATTTACCATTTTGAGAGTGTTCATTCCACACAATCTGCAGTATTAAAATGGAGAGGATTTGCTGAGAAATGACTCACCCCACATGAGAAAAATTTAATTAAAAAGAACAAACATTATGGATGACTGTAACAAGGAGTGGATCTTCTTCAAGAAAGACGTGTAGTGAGGAGAGAGAAGATAAAGGGGAAGGGATCCATTCCTTATCTTTTTTTTTTCTTCTTGAGAGGGGTTTTTTTGAATGTATGACTGCTTCATTAATAGATTAAAATACTTATAAGGGCACAAAAATCAATTCACCCTTCATACATCACCACTTGCAACCTAGGCGGTATATGATCAAAGTTATAGGTATCCAAGTGGGATGTGGGATTTAATCCCAAAAGCTAGCTGTTGAGAAGGGAGAACTAAGCCACTTGAATATTCCACTGAGCATTCCATTCTATTCCATTTGGAACTTGCTATACCATAGTGCCAAGTCTCCATCAATTGCAAATGAATATGAGAATGTGTCTATTCCTATCATAATTTGTCTCGAGAAAGGATTCAGGCTTGATGATATTTGCACTATAAACAAGTTTTTATATTTAGTAGCAGGTAGTAATAAGAATATAATATCTATTCAATAATTACAAGAATATAATGGATAGATGTTGTATAAAAAATTTGCTCTGATATGTGCATCCTTTTCCTATTGTCCTCCAAACATATTTGCATAGTATGCATATATGGAAATGAAATCGAATGGAACAATTGATTTTGTAGATGTGATTATGTGAAACGTCCTTCTTTGGATGAAAAAGTCATAGAGAATAATTATTACTGGTAAAAAAAAAAGAGACAATAGTTATTGCTGAGTAATGGATGATACTACAGGTTTAATGAATATTTTGCACTGCAAATGAGGCCTTATTTTTAGTATACGAGGCTGTAACATGTCAATTTTTGTGCAATGTAATGTGTTTCTACTCAGTTGAATAAGCATACAAGAGTTTTTTGTTAATTGTATGTGTGTGTGGATGCAGGTTGCATTTGAGAAGATAGGTTCAATGACAAGCAACACAATATCAAAGCAAAGGAAAAAGCAGGAACCTGAAGTGATGAAGGAACTTGATGAGAGGTTCAGACGCCTAAATTCCCTTAAAAGCTGAAATAACACTCATTCAATCCTTTTTCTCTTCAAAGTTAAGAAAAGACTGCCCTATCTGGTAGGCCTTTTCTGCTGCCTACAGCAGAATGTGAGGCTCAAGGTCTTTTCTTTTCTGTTGCAATTTTTTTTAAAAGATGATTGTACTCTGCTGATAATTAGTGTGAAAATATGCAGTGGGTACATCTAACACTCTTTAAGTTATAATGCAATTCAAATGAGGGTAATTGTGGAATTTCGTTGCCCACTTTTTGATTTATTATCTATGGTTTTATTTTTATTTTTCCAAGCCACCAGAATAATCAACAATATATATACCGGCCAAAATGTCGTTTATAAGATGTACATTGGCTTCGTTTGGGTTTCCGTTAGGAATCCCGTTTTGACCCCCAAAACCCATTCTCACGCAAGCCGAGACAAAATTCCTCTCACATAAAGTACCTAGGAATCTGTGTCAGTTTTCTCAACGGGTTTCCAAACGAAGCCATTAAGGCAAGCCATTTTGTGCTTGTTTGGGAATATGATGGGAGAACGAGCATTGGGATTTGTATGAGG